>JACSYO010000912.1:1172500-1302500 GCA_016806645.1 Ophiodon elongatus | reverse complement strand
ACCATCTTTCCTCTTTCAATAGCATTTGCAAGGTGAAAAATAACCCCATGTGTTCAATGGTATTTTTCTCACAAGAAAACAAGTTTCACCTTTGATCAGTAATGTTTGTTTTGTATTTCTAATCCAAATAATTGCAAATAAATACTACAAAAAAACTAAACTAAGTGAGCTCTTCAAATATCTCCTCTTTTACTCTTTGCCGCATCTGTTTTTTTCTTTTTTACCTGATTTCTTGAAAATCATGTTGCACTTTGTCTAGTGTACTTATCAAATATCTCAACCTCCTGTATTTGGGGGGGGGAAAGAGTGTGGGATAGCATTTTAGGCTTATGATTCAAGTTGATGGAGCAGTAGGTGCATCAGCAGAGATCCATATTGTAAGTATGTGTTCATTCCTCATGTTTTCTTTCACTTCTATGCTTGGATACTAACATTAGTTGACCAGTTTGTTTTGGATATGTCACATGAACAGCAGCTACATAAATTAATACAGATTTTTTTTTTTTTTTTTTGGATTCAACTGGCTTATTACGTCAAAACACAAAGAATAATGACTATCACAAGGAAGCCTTCATGACAAGGCTACTGAGAAACTGAATTATTAGCTTAATTATAGGTTAACTATGTTTTAATGCAAGGCCTAGTTCTGCCTACAGCACCCTCGGCCAACTGGCACTTAAACAGAAGCATAATCGAAAGCTACTGCTTTCATTGACTTGTCATGGGATTGGTCTCGTGTTTTAATTTACTTATTTCCAGAACAAAGGGGACAACTCAAAAGGGAATGCCACATTGGAGGCTTATTTCAGCTCTTGTTTTTATCCATAAACAATTTGATGATAAATGTATCTTTGTCTTTCACAAATAAGTGATGTTTCCATGCAAAGACTGCATTCACACATTTCCCACTAGATTAATTGCTACTCATGACTGCAACTGACAAAAAAATACTTCTGCTCAGATGGCTTTAAACAGTAAATGTTTTATGCGATTCTCCAACACTCAACCCCCCTGAGCAGTCACCACACCATATGCATTTTTAATGACTGTTGCTTAATTAAAATTTTGTTGAATATACATAAATGCAATGCACTGACCTTTTTTGTGAATCTTTGCAATTCACCTTGAGATCCAGCTTTTAATGGTGAAATTAATTGGAGCGGTCAAAAAAGGACAAGCAGCTAGAGATTCTAGACTCTGACTAAGAGTGTGCACGCATGGACTCACACAGTTGGGTATTAAGAACACACCTACACACACAAAGAGATAATCAAATATGAATGAAAATAAAGGTTATTTCTTTACACCAAAACAAAAGCAAAGAAAAGCAAGCCAAAAGAGATGAAGGAGTTATCTGCTCCCAAACAGTTGAGACTCAATTAAAAGTTTCTTCGTTCTGCTAATGACAAATTACATCAGTGATGGAGTGATTGAAGGACAGAGAGAAAGCCGCAGAGTCCCTGATTGCTTTTGGAATGAGGGGAGCTATCAGGGCCAGTTTGGGAAGATGGCTCTCCACTGCACACATGTGACAGATACTGTAAGTCCTAGCACATTTTTGCAGTCTTTGTTTAAAACGTATGTACATTCAACCCTGCACACATGCATCGACTTGTCAGTGTAGTACAAAGACTGTACTGCTAACAAGAACAGGAGCTGGACGAGGGCAAGCATGAGGAATTAAAAAATGAAGGGACTGAAAGAGATGGACAGAAAGAGCAAACGCCTAAGTTGTAATGAACCCCCGCCCCTCCCCTCTTTCCCCCGCCACCATCCAATTTTGTCTCTTTCCTTGTTTCCTTGCTTCTGATGAAAAGGCAAAAGGTAGAGAATAGAAGCTATCAAGGAAACACAATAGAAAATCATTGCCGTGTTTTGTTGGCTGAGTTGATGTGTGTCTAGCAGTAAAGAAAGGCAGAACTTTAATCTGACAACTTGAAGAAAAATTACGCTTAGACCAGGGGTGTCCAAACTACGGCCCACGGGCCAACTGCGGCCCGTGGTCCATTCTTTTATTGGCCCGCAGCAAATTAAAAAAATATGGAATATGGCCCACACATGAAACTTGCACTTGAGTGTATTGTACTTCTTAGTTTCACCACTAGATGGTGCTACTGTCTTCAAGGCAGATTCTCAGCAAACCAAAATTAATCAAAGAAAAAGTTTGACCAAAAATGGCAGAACCAACGAAAGGTTATGTACGACGACATTACGAAACCAAGCATCAGACCTCTACGTCTTCCACTGGTGCCGAGCGAGAAGACAAAATTAAGCTAAGGATAGCTAGCCTGCTAGCTCAACAATCGTATTTTTGCCATCCTAACCAAACACAGGAAAATGCTACACTAGCCAGCTACAAGGTGGCTCAACACATAGCGCGACATGGGAAACTTTTCTCAGATGGCGACTTCATAAAACAGTGCCTCACTAAAGTCGCAGGAATAATGTGCCCGGAAAAGAGGCAGGAAGTCAACGTGAGCATGTCCAGAAACACAGCTGTGTGGCCAATCGAAGACTTGTCAGTTAACCTAAAGCATCAAGTGTCACATAAAGCTGGTGCTTTGGATGTTTATGCATGTAATGAGAGTAAAGACCCACCAAGGTGCGAGAGAGTGGAGGTGAGGCTGTTAAAATGCACCGTATCATCCACCAAGAAGACCGTTGTGCCAAGACTGTCCAGCTCGGAGAAGAACAAAGTTGTGAAAACTGTCAACAGAATTCGAGCACGAGGGCTCCACTACAGAGAATTTCCAGCTTTCCTCTGATGTTGATGCTGAATACGGGGACCTCCTCTATCAATCTGAGGAGCGCTGGCTCAGTCGCGGCGCCGTGCTGCAGCGGTTTTATTCCTTGAGATCTGAAATGGGGCAGTTTTTGACAGACAAGGACCGACCTCTTCATGAACTGAGTGACCCTCCTTGGTTGGTCAGGGGTACATAACATAACCCTCTCTGGTTGGCAGACCTGGCATTTCTAGTTGGTCTTACTCATCTAAACACAGGATGTTTTTTTCTTTAAACATATTCAAATATCAAGCCTAATTTACCTCATTTGATTCATTTTGTTAACTTTAATACACTAGAGGTGAGGCGTTGTACCTCACCTCGAGTGAGTGGCCCAGCCTTTCGTATAATTTTCTGTATGTGGCCCTAAGTGAAAAGAGTTTGGACATCCCTGGCTTAGACCTTTCAAAAGAGGGAAATTGCTGTTGATAATGATATATTTAATATTTCTATAACTATTACAGAAGCTGCTTTTATATCTGGGAGCCATAACCCTAAAATCAAGCCTGACAACCACATACCCACCTTCACTGCTTTTTGACAAAACTATAGTGGACCTGTGTAAATCAAGAATAAAAAGGAAAACACTTTTGAAAGGGTCAAAGGGAAGCTATTGTATCTTCAAGCTGAGAAGAAAACACTTGTATTGTGGAAATGTGGGCAGACCAGTCAAGTGTCATATAAAGCTGTCTTCAGACATTTAGCCCAGAAAAAAAAAAAAACACAGCCTCCACTTTAAATTGATGTGACCAGTCCAGCAACACAGCGGGGGTGACAACACAGAGGGCATCCCAGCTGAGTCAATTCGTTCAATGTATCCTCATAAAATATTTCATATGATATGTTACAAAAAGTTACTCTTTTTTTCTGCATTTTTCTACGAAAGCCATTTCAATTTCCGCTTGTTACATGCATACGGTCTTTTCAAAATAAACTTCCATCTACACAGAAATCTCATTTAGGTTTATGCGAGGAGAGAGGAAACGAGGAAATATGTTTAAAGAGAAATGAGACGTCCTTTCCTCTAAAGCGTCACGGCGGCCGCTTATCACAGCTGGAGAAACTTTTGACGGAGTTTGTGTCTGCACAGATGATCATTGTACTTATACTAATAAAGACACAGTTATCATCACTGAATGAGCAGAGTTTTCTCTCTGTAGCCTGTTACCTGGTTAATAAACTGCACTGAGTATTTATACTGTGTTCTGTGCCCTGCTTATACGCCCAGGATCGATTTCTAGCGGCGGAATGTATTTGTCCTATTTATGAATCGCGTCTGTATGTTTTGAAATTCTGATAGTGACGTCATTATTAAATAACCCAGAATATGATTATGGTTTCTCTTGAACACAAAAAAATATTTACATTACTTTTTCATAGGTATTGCTACGAATGCTGGATGAGACCAGACTGGCCCGTTTTCACTCCCAACTCGGCAGCAGGTTGATCATTGGTGCTGCGCATCAAACTATAATGCTTTATGTAGCTGAAGTCGAAAAATACAGGTCTCTCACCCTGGAGACCACTGTTTGGTTCTCGTGTGAAACCAAAAGTCAACATTGACTTTATCTAAGTTACAGTATGTTACTATGTTGCTTAATGTAGCCTACTCAATTGTGTTACATAGGTTTGGTAACATTGTCTACCTAACTAATGAACAAACACTTATTTTAACCCAAACTACGTCCTTTTCCTAAACTTAACCAAATAGTTTTGTTGCCTAAACATAACCAAGTTTTTTCCTGTGAAAAAGGAAGTTCATTTTGAAAAATATTGATACATTTGTAATGCGAATGGTGTATTTGGAGCATTAACTGTCACAACAAAAGATTAAAATAGTTGACATAATAAATTCTTGTGTTTTATTTATAATTTTTCATTTGAATGTCTTAGACATCCAGCGCGCCCAATCTTATCCGCTCGATCTGCTCTAAGGAACTCATCTCAAATTAGTCTACTCTTTCTTCCCGCACTGCAACATAATTTGCCCAGCCTCCCCGGACCGCAGGCCCGACTCGGATGACTACTTGTTCCCGACCCTCGACCCGGCTTCGCGGTTTGGCAACGAATTTTTATACATGTTACATTTGCATCTGAAGCCGCTGGTCGCTTGTAGCAGTCCAATCAGGAACATACCGGGGAACCCTAAACCCTAAGTTATATCATCGGGTTTTCCCAGCTTGCTCTTCCCTGAATTGCGAGCTTCGTGTCCCACTAATGCTCATTACCGACTTTGCTTCATTCCGTCTTCGTGCTTTCTCACCCCACTGGTTTCTGTGGATCGCAATTATATCTGGATCATTATATTTATATTTATTTATTGTTTATATTTGAATATCATTATATTTTGTTATTATTAGTAGTCGATTCGCTATTACTATTGCCGATACCATTATTATTCTACTAAATCCAATGCTGCTGTTATTATTAGTAGTCCATCATTATTCTGCTTACTACTCTAATTATATGAATAATTTATATCATATGCATCGAACATGTTGTAACGCTCTTATGTTGTTCATTCTGTACACATTACATCTATTGCGCCTATGTCCATCCGGTAGAGGGATGAACACAAGGTTTCTTCCTTCTTTTCCCCCGTAAAAGGGGTTTTTGGGGGGAGTTTTTCTTGTACCGATGTGAGGGTCTGGGACAGAGGATGTCGTACGTGTACATATCGTAAACCCTCTGATGCAATTCGTGATTTCGGGCTGTACAAAATAAACTGAATTGAATCCCTCAATCCAACACTCTCAACCAACTTTAGCTCCCGAAGTCCATACCTGACTTTAACGTGCAATAAATCATTCGAAACCCTTATCGCCATTAACGTGGTCCTAGTTAATGAACGACTTGTATATCCACAGTACTACGTCTTCCATTTTCCCTTTTTGAATGACGAATATAGATTAATCAGATTGAAAACCGGGATGTTTTAGTGTTGTAAAGATTTGTCAGGACTCTGGATATTCAACTAGATACTGGGACACTCCTCGACATAGAGGGATGTCTGGTCACTTTAAAAACATGCTAGTTGGTCATTGGCTGTAGTATTTGTGGTGTGTTCAAATGTAACTTTTTGGCCTTCATACTGACTAATTCTTTGATGTTGTTTTGGTGTGTCTGGGCCTTAAAAGATCAATACATAGAACTGTTTTATTGTCAGTCCCTTCAAAGAAAGAGAACATCCTTCACTTGGATTCACATTAATATTAAGAGTAATAATAGATTGAGTACAGAGCCTCTGTAACAATAGCCTCTGTACACAAGAAAACTATTCAGCCACAAGATGTGTGAAAGTAATTGTAACTCTCATATTTTGACTTGAAAAATAGCTTTCTTCTTGTTATTACAGTATATTGTTCATGTCAAATGTGGTGGGTAAAAGGGATTCAAAGCCGGGCAAAAAAAAAAACCATTTGACAATTTCTCATGTAGAGAAATCAAAAAAGCATGCAAAGCAAAAGACAATAAAAATGGCTGTAAAATGAAATGAAGCAACAACAAATAGCCCAGTGCTTACTACATTTTGGTTATACTTATTAGAGCTGTCTTTACCCGATGTACATGTGTTTAATGCCTCAAGCTTAGGCATGTTCTGTTCTGTTCCTGGCAAGGAATTTGAGTGTGATTGGCAACTATAGCTTTCTATGTTTGAGGGAAAGAGTAGAATGTAAAATAACTCATAAAATGTGCTGAAATGGAAAATTGATGATCACAATGTTCATAATTTACAGATTGGAATTTTCCATTAAAGGAGAAATTCCAAAAGTATATACTGTTCACACACACACACACACACACACACACACACACACACACACACACACACACACACACACACACACACACACACACACTTACAGTTACAAATATACAAGGATGACCCTCTCAGTGTCAATTCTCCTGATTTCAGCACGAAATGACAGTGGGAGGGCTGGAGTTATCCTGGCTTCCAATCAGAACCTCAGCATGCTGCAAAGAGAAAACCCTCAGGTCAAATTCCAACCATGAGGGAGAGAGAGATATACAGAGAGAGAGGGAAACAGATGGAGAGGATATAAAAGCATTACTGTGTATCAGCAGTTATACAACCTCTAGAGGAAAAGGAACAAATACTTTTGTTCTCAACACACCTAAAGTTTAGACTCTTGCAGTGCAGGAAGCAGTGCTACAATGAAAAGCAACAAGATAAGAAAGCAGGCCTTATATTAGGTTTAACAAGGGTTCACTCCTGTGTCAGATTTTAAAGATATTCATACCATCTGAATATTGCAAGATTGTTCTTCTCTGCGGCTAACACAGAAATTGAAATAATGCCAGTAGGCCTTCAATAAAAGACAAAAAGTCAACAACAGTTTACAAAATGCTCACAATAAAGTTTTAAATGGAGCCAAGGGGAGCACTCATAATAACCCATTTCTAAGTCTCTGCATCGGTAACCAGTTCCCTTAGTATAGACAAGATGATTTTACTGGGCCTGCTTCATCAATGAAATGCTAATAAACTTCCATCCTGGAAGAGTTACATACATGGCTGAACTTTACGTGTTCTGGTGAAAGTGTCAGAAGGCTTCATTATGCTTCAAATGAACTAGGTTGAAAGATGTGTCATCGGAACATGTCCAAAAGCAAAGATGTTTGTGTCTGTTCTGAATGGCCACACTCGAAGGTGGGGAGAAAACTGTACCGCCATTGAGAGGGGCAAAACACAATACATTTTACATATGGGACAGCGCGCAGAGTTCCTTCCTCAAGTCATTTATGGTCTTGCAATCTGTTAATAAATAATAATAAGTCAATACCGAATGTCAATTCTTCCATTTTCTACAATATTGTTTCAATAAGA
Source organism: Ophiodon elongatus (assembly GCA_016806645.1). Taxonomy (NCBI): domain Eukaryota; kingdom Metazoa; phylum Chordata; class Actinopteri; order Perciformes; family Hexagrammidae; genus Ophiodon; species Ophiodon elongatus. The sequence continues at coordinate 1,294,869 of JACSYO010000912.1, read as the reverse complement.
AGATAATGTGGTTTAATTAATTATTCATATGTTTTGAGATATCTTTTCTTCTATTGATGGATCTGTTCCAAGGGTTCACCATCCATCCATCAATTTTCTAGTGCCCATCACAGTCTGAGTCAGGGTGGCAGCAGGCTAAGCAATGTTGCCTTTCAGTGCTTCTCCCTAGCCACAACATATAGCTCTTCCGGAACAATTCTAAAGTGTTCTTAGGCCAGATGGGATATGTAACCTCTCCAACCTGTTCTGGAGCTGCTCTTAGGTCTTTTCCCAGTTGAACTCTAAATTGCCCATAGGTGTGAATGTGAGCGTGAATGGTTGTCTGTCTCTATATGTGGCCTGCGCTGAACTGGCGACCTGTACAGGGTGAACCCCGCCTTCGCCCAATGTCAGCTGGGATCTGTTCAATAAATGCTTAACGACATTTGTTTTCTCTAAAGGAAATTAGAAAGGTAGATTTCCACCACAAATCTCATTCTTCAATTTATTCTTTTTACTCAGCTGTGGTCACTACACTATGCTCATGACCACAGGTGAGAACTAGGAGGAAGATCAAGGAATATGGGAGTGCCGTCTTTAGACTTAGGCTCCGCCACATTGCCCAAACTTTGATTTCCTAGCTCTAGGAACTGACACACGCAATGACCATCAACATGAACATTTTTTTTTTCTCCCAAGAATTTAATTGATTTTAATTTACCTCCCCCCATTAGTCCATTGCATTTCAGTTGAACAATGAGCTGTATAAATAAGTGTATTTAGGTTTTGTTTTAAATAATCACGTATACACATCACCATTGTAGGTGGGCCACATGCAAACTAAGTCACAGCAGTTGCAAATGAAGACACTTGATTAAATTGAACACTGAGGAACTTTCTGAAAACGGCCGAATGAGTGTTTCAAGGTACACAAATTATATTCTATTGCCACTAAGAACTCAGATCAATATCAACTCAGAACCGATTGTCTAAAGACTTACTTTTGAACTACTTTTTAATTCTTCTATAAATATATCCGAATTAATATGACTATTGCAACAGTACCTGCTGTGCCTTTATTTCTACAGAACAGAAAAGAACAGTGCATTGTAAGAGACACCTAAGGTACACCTACCTTTATGACAAACCAAATACCAGACTCCATTCGAAACAAGACCAGGTAAGAGGTCAATATATTCTAAAGAGGTGAAGAGACAAGAATGATGATGGCATGTGAAGAGTTCAAAGGGAGCTTTATAAAAGATTTCAGGTGGTTGATCAATCACCTATTTCTCCTTTTTCCTGTCTGTTGCCTTGAAGTGCTCTCTCTATGTAGCGATGGCCAGTAAGGTTGCATGAGGCTAGTGTATCTGAGATCCCAAGAAACAATGTTACTGACTATTGCTGAAGCTGCGATGATCTCTGCCCCAACAGTGGGGAAAACAGCAGCAAGTTTAGAAACTCTTGGAAAGCTAATCCCTCTCGCTGAGTTCAGGTTCAGGTTATTGTCATGGAAAATATTTTAAAGTGGGACTAATAGGCCACCAAAAAGTTGCTGTTTTAAAATAATTTAACATTTCAGCAATATTACAGCAGTCTTTCATAAATCAAAATGTCTTAATCAATGCTGCAAAACTAAAAAAATAAACATAATCTGGGAAATAGAAGAGTGGATTAGCTTTGAATTTGAATGTAGAGCTCCATTAGTCCAACAGCATAAACTAGAGTTGATTGCACCCAAAACTACAGATGTAATCTCAGTTTCAAAAAGCACACAATAATTTTTATCTAGATTTACTCTCAACCAATACTGTGGGAACAGTTTACAGTTTTTTAGCCACTTTAGAGGTGCTTATGGAGGCAGTTTGCAGCTTCAAAGGTTGACTTCCATTTCAAGGGCAACCATAATTCCAAGCAGACACACTTGCCCACATGCAGAGACCCATAAACACAGATTGTTCAGAGGAGATTCATGTGCGTACACACACACACGCACGCACGCACGCACGCACGCACACACACACACACACACACACACACACACACACACACACACACACACACACACACACACACACACACACACAGTACAGAGTACTGTAATGGAACAGAGGGTTCCCTTTGCAGGATGCATCCTAGTGCTATTCTTTCCCTGCTCCTCACTTGCTTATCTCACTTTTCACCAAGCCTGGGTTGCAGGCTATCAAACCAAGGACATTACAAGTGAGAAAAAAAGAGAAGAAGAAAACAAAAACAAAAACAAAGAAAAGAAAAGAAGAAAGAAAGAGAATAGAACAATATCAAAACACCATCGGGTGTGAAGGTAAGGCAATGATAGAGCCGAGAGGAGAAACAGCAGAGGTGAGAAGTGGCATAAAGAACCAAACAGAAAAAAAACGGAGGAAAGGAAAAGAGGAGTTGAAAAGTGTAAAGTAACATGAGTGGGGGAGAAGTTTCATCGGGCAGGTGACAGATTATAGAAAGATGAACAGGAAGTTGTGAGAGAAAGTAAAGAAGTTCCTCTGAGGGCAGCATATTTGGGACAGAAGAATGTGTGGGATTCAAGAAAAAGCAGAGTCGAGTGTGATATTTTACAGTTCACTAAGCCTTATCCCCGTAGTCACTGCTTCCACGCCTTTCAACCTTTGCATTGTAAGATGGCCCACATGCAGTTAACAATGATTACAGTGGTAATTTTACTCAACACATTTTTTGTGATTTTGAAATAATGGGATCTTGATTTCAGACAGGCAGTAGGTCGACAGGCGGCAGCACACTGGGGAAACACATCTCAGTCTCTCAAAACATCAGCTTCAGCTCCCCTCAAGGCTGTGTCCTTTACCCCCTTTCTCTTCTCCCGGTACACAAACAGCTGCACCACAGTCATCAATCCGTCAAGTCAACACATTCACACTCCCAATTCGTCAAATACCGACACTTGTTCAGTGGCCCTACGCTTGTTACTATGACACTCTAGGTACCCCAATAGCGTCAGTTGTGGATGTGTCAGTGACACTGTGTCAGTTTCATATCAGTGACGTTACATGCATAGTGTCTTTTTAAGGTCTACTTAGTTTTAGTTTTTAGTGTTAGTTTATTTACGCAACAAAACTGCCTAGTTAGGTTAGGCTTAAGAAAAGTCTTGGGTTAAATGTGATGTGTATGTAAAATAAGCAGGCTATGTTTATTACGTAACTGATATTAAGTAGATTTCTTAAGTTACATGACAAAACTAAGGTCAAATAAGTCAAGGTTGACTTGGGTATGCACCAAAATACCAATGAAAATTCATTGTAGGTGAAAACCCACTTGGCAATAAATCTGTTTTTTAAGGATGAGGACTAAGGGATTTGTTTGGGGCAAAAATATGCTAGCTTGGGTAACGTTAGTTGGGGTTGTTTGAGTGTTAACTTTCCAAAATCCAATAAAGAGTAGGATAGAGCTGCTGTTAGCCTAAACTCTGATATTACCCAGGATTGGCGTCCATGGGAACTACAAATGGATGTGCTACTAGTTGGTTACCAGTTACTAAATGATGTGGGCCTCAGCTTTGGAAGTTATCCGGACATGCTAATGGTTGAAATATATGTAACAACAAAACAAACAATCCAAAGCTTGGCAGAATAAACATGCCTTGTTAAGTTTATGGCCAAGCTAGGATACCTTCGCAAAATGGTTGTGTATTTGTTATAAAAGGTAGTGGTGCGCATCATCAGAACACTCTATCACCTCTGTTTCTCATAGGCAGTGCACCCTACATTATTACAGCAGAAGGAATGAGGCTGTGATCGATGTGGGAATGCAGAGGGGTCAAACCCTACCCTCTCCATCATGAGGTTAGACTGAAACTATGACCCAGTATAATGTAAATACAGACAATGCATCCACACATGCAACACCATCTTACACATTTTCTTTCACATGTGTGCTAACAGACGCCTTTCCACCACCCTTCAACTCACACACCTTCTCCCCAAAGTGTCCATCAATCTTCCTGTGTGCTGCTGATGCTAATCAACTCCGACAGCCAAAACTCACCACTCCCTCTTCCCTTTCTGTCTCTTCATCCTTCCGTCTTACTTAACCTCCACACTCACTTTCTCTCTATTTATCTGCCTCTGTTTCTCCTGTCCTTGTTGCGCCGCAACAGTCATGCCACGTCAATGGATGACATTGAAGAGATTATTGTGCTTCAATCTCACTGTTTCTATACAGCGGAGAGCAGCTTTCTCAATGACTCAATTAAAACAGAATTACGAGCTGGCTCACACTCACTGATCTGACACAATAGCTTTCATGTGGTGATTTTATGTAAACTAACTTGTTAGCACCTCACCATTTCCCTATTGTCATCCTCTCGCCTAATTCTTTGGTGTGAGTGAGGCAGCCAGTGGGAGACAAAATCACACTGACGATTCACAATCAAGTAAAGTTGCTGCAATGAAATGAATGCTGGCAGTTGTGGGCTGCCATTTCAGTGTGATAAGCTAAAAAGCTAAAAGTTCAGCACAGCAGCTGCAGAGAAAATGACTGTAAATGCTTTAATTTAATAAAGTATTCGTATATTTGATTTAATATCCAAGACCTTGTCAAGACTTTTGCAGTCCCTTTCCACAGCTTGTGTTTTTTTCACCCTCTTGTCCTCCTTTCTCTACCTTCTATCTATGAAGATCAATGCTTTTTTGACTGCATTCGACAACTGCTCATTAGAAGTAACAGCCTCTGTGGGATTTCTGTAAAGGGTTAACAGCCATAGACCTTGACCATATAGAGGCAGTAATGAAATCAGTAACAGGTTGGGCAGAGGTGATGGGACTCTGAATAAGCCACAACACCACTTATGAAAGCTCACTCAGCAGGAGATGTGCATGTACAATTAAGAACCATTTTCATTTGCGGTCCCTCAGTTCACTCAGCCAGTAATACTCAATTGAAAAACAGAATTTGTATGAAGCCTCCTGCATATAAAGAGTAGGACGGAAATTAATGAACTTAAATCTCCTTTTTTATTATTTATCTTTTTCCTTCCTTCCTGGCTCTTATTGTCTCTCCCCTTGCTCTGCCAAGCTTCAAAACTCTCTGCTAACTTAGTCCGTAATGACACATTTATTTTGCTTATGCCAGTCACTTTAAATGTGCGCACAAACTAATTTGCATGTGTGTGTATTGCGCATGCCACACATGCCCAAACAAAAACAGGATGGGAATTTCAATCCTTTTTTTGCCTACTTCAATTCTCTCTGTCTAATAAAAATGTTAATTGAAACAAAATCTGCCAAGAGATTTGTGATTATGTGTGTGTGTGTGTGTGTGTGTGTGTGTGTGAGTGTGAATGTGGTGTGTGTCTACTGTGTGGATTTAAGAGCATTTCCCATCGTTGTCCCACACATATTTCTATCTACAGATGATTCAGGTTGTCTGTTTATACGTGTGTGTGTGTGTGTGTGTGTGTGTGTGTGTGTGTGTGTGTGTGTGTGTGTGTGTGTGTTTTCAGGTGCTGCAGCAAACATAACGGACACACCATGAAAGGTGAGAGGATGCAGGTGGAGGAAATAGCCTTGTTTGGGCGTGTATGTGTGTGTTCGTGTGGCTTTTCACATCGCTGGCTGAGAACTGAAATACCATACTGCTCCAGTCTCACAGATATGGCCTTTTCTTTTCCCGTCGATAACTTGTTTTCCCCACTCTCCTCCTCCATGGCTCTACCTTCTCTACCACTTTTGCTTCCAAACTCACCGTCAATGCAGATGTTTTTTTTCTCATCTCATACTCTAACATCATTCTCAGCTTTTCTACTTAAGAATGACATTATTCGTCATTTCTCTCTCTCTCTCTCTCTCTCTCTCTCTCTCTCAGAATCGTGCTCTCACTTTGCTTCAGTTCTTATCTTATCTGTACTGTTTGCTTGAATTATAAGATGTGTAACTGACGCAGCTCATGGCGATGCCCTGTGATGCAGAGGTAAAGAGCTTGGGCTCAGCAAGGAAAGTGGTTCATTTATTTATATATATATATATATATATATATATATATATATATATATATACACACAGAGAGATACTACTACACTCATACACAATTCTGCATGTATGTAGATGACAAGTCGGTCACCAAAATTGAAAAACAAGATGGTATTTATTGCCATTATATGTATGGTGTTATAATTCACAACAGGGTTAATTTTGTTCAGCACATGTCTTCTATCTCACCTATTGAACTTTGGATTCCATATGTACTGGTCAGCTCCCAGTATGTACAACGTTTCTCCTATTTGGGGACGGGGTGCATTCCTCTCCTATTTTGGACACATGATCTATTGTTTGCTGGACAAGTGCATTCCTATGACCTGCTTAAGAGCTAAAACTCAACGCCGAGAACGGGGCAGATCTTCTTGCTCCTACCCGGGAGGCAGAACACTGTCTATCCAGCTGGATAGTAGACGATGACTTCAGTCTGCGCTCGTTGGTTCATGTTTGACTTGTAATCTCTTATAATTTTCCATATCTTATTCTGTAATAAATACTTAAAGGCAAACGAGCTTAAGATACTTTTGATTTCTCACAAGCAGATTTAAACCACAGTTCTGTTTTTATTTTTCAAAAAACGGTAAAAAAAAGAAATCTGTAATACAATAAGTGGGAAAAGCCAACCTAAAAATAATGGCATAAAGTAATTTTTTGACAAAAATGTTTTTGTTGCCTAAATCATCTCCTCATGATTCTGGCCACCTCTAGTAAAATCGCCTACATCCTCAGTTGAACAGATCATGCAATTCTACCCCTGTAGTATAATGGCCTATGTCAAAAGTGTGACTTAGGCCCTTTTATTTTGTGCTTTCTGAAAAACCTGAAAAAATGACTTTTTGACTCAGGCCATTATTTTAGGAAGGTGACGAAATGATAAAATTACCATTTGCAATGCAATCAGTATTGGGTTCTGGCTCCGTTTTAGATCTGGATCATGGTCTGCAAAATACTCGATTGTTAAGCTCTGATGCCAAAAAAAATCTTTTATCAAGCCTTTTATCTCTCCTCACAGTGGAAAACATACAGTCAGCAGGCTTCTCATTAAGCCGGCAGTCAGTCACAGTCAGACAGACGTCACAGGAGCAGATTAGATCAGATGTAGCTAATTAAAATTAATTCAAAGCCAAAAAAAGAAAATGTGTGTTCTCTGGTTACTGTGCTCTCTGCAGCTGGTAAGACAGATCACTTTTTAACACCCCTGCATGACAGTGAGACTGTGTTTTTGTCATTCAATAGGGATAAACACAGTGGCAACTCTTCACTAAATTATGTAGCTGATCATCTCCTGTCAATTCAACAATACCCCACTAAAACTTTTTCATTATTATAGGTAGACCAAGATTTGACCAGCAAAACTCCACCTGCCTTCAACTTCAGCAGAAGTCTAATCAGATAGAATAACTGAAAACACGTGTGTGTGTGTGTGTGTTCAGAGGCTTCAAATGCAACATTCTGTAGTTTAAAGAAAAGCATAACAATATAGCTGTTAATGTTACTTTGAGGTTTTTTTGATCAACTATTTATGTTTTTATCTGAAACTGATGAGTGGAAACTCAGGAAGCACAGCTGTGGGATGTGTGAGGACATCAATTTAAAGCATTCTCCTTAAAATAAATTTGGATTATTTTATAGTCAATACATGTGAAAAATGAACATAAAAAGGCTTTCAACACTAGAAAGTAGAAACTGATTTTTGTTTTTAACATCAATTTACAGATTTAGCCAATCTTTAATAATTTGGTCCTCATAAACTGAAGGTTCATTCCATTTGAAGGCAGCATAAACTAATGCTGCCTTCAAATGGGGTTGTGTTTATCATATTCACAAGAAGAATCCATATTAACTCCCCCCTCTGGAAGTGAAACTTTTCATGACCTGAGTTCACAAATTGTGAATTGTTTTCAGTTTTTCTTTATAATTTTTAATACATGTTCAAAATTGTTTGAACATGTATTTTTCATGAAAACGAGTGAGTAATCCTCATTGAACTATGATCTATGGAGGGGTGAATAACTCCATTCCACTAAATACTGATTAAAGTGTTAGTAATGGGGTTGGTGATGAGGTACAAACTATATTTATTAGGATTTTTTGGTTTCTGACAACTTTTGGATGATTAAACATGCACCGGGTCAAATTGACCCGGGAACATCATTGCTGTACATGAGAAACGAACATAACAGGAGGGTTAAGGACAAGAAGTCCTCGTGTTCCATAAATCTTCTGAATCCCATTTCATAGTATTTCAAGACAAATCCAGCAAGAGCATCACGGAACAACCAACCACACAACTAGATGACATTGTTATTTGAGGAAGAACGGTTGCAATAAGCCTTGCATGTTCACCACATCTAATTTAAAATTAGCCGTCTTGAGTCTTGCAATCAGTCATCATATATTAACATCACTTGTTGTCAGCTTACCTCATGCCTTTACATGGTTTTCCTATAAAGTTTCCATAAAGTTAATGTCGTGACCTTGCAATTAGTATAAGATACTAATACTACTACTTTTTTGAAAAGTCCTTCCTGTTCTGTTGACGGCATTAGCTTTTCTAAAACAAAACTTACTTCATCATCTAAAACAACTCCTCATTTACATTTCAATCAGGAGAGACTTCATTAGAATTTAACAATAATTTATTAGATATGCATAATTTTTCAATAGTGCAAAGTCTTTGGCGATTGGACTCCATCCTGAAGTAGGATAATCAAAGGGTAGTGATGCTGAGGTCAGATAAGGCAGAATCCCCCCCGGAGTCCAGACACGTGGTGGTGATGAAGGGAGTTGCTGCAATCCGATGAAGAATGAGGAGCATGACTGTGATGCTGACTGGAGGTGACTAAGGTGAAGGAGGGTCACATCTGTTTTGAGCTGAAATGACAACTGACAGCAGCAGAGAAGAGAACATTTTTAAAGTTTGACAGCAACAATGTGAATGGCTGAAGGTAATTGTGCAGAATCTAGTTGGTTAATTTAAAGTGAACGCCCCCAATCAGCTGATGGAGTAATCACAGGGAGAAATAGAGACTGTGAGATTATGAATGAGAAGGAGAGTAAAGAGAGTCTTCCTGACTGGACTTTTGCTTAAGATCCATTTAGCAAGGCTCTTCAACCTCTCCTCTCATCATCAAAACAAACCCGTAAAAAACGGCAAATCTGGAAATTACTTATAATAATTGCCTGCTTTTATTATGAGAATTATGAGATTATTTTCATGATTGAAATCATGACCTATTCTCTTGGAGTTATAATGATCTAAATTCTGCCAGCATCTTTTTTGGGGTTCATTACTTGAATAAAAAAACTATGGTATGTTCACTATAGGTTGCATGTACAGCAAGTTTTAAACTGGACCCAGGTTAAGATGGCCGCCATAGGGTTGGAAAATAATTAGAACAAGGGACATCTAATTTTGTTCAGAGCTAGAGTGGATGACATCACAGTTTTGTTTTTTTTATATCCTAATCCTCCTCCTATAACTACAATTTTCACTCTTAATACATAACTTATAGTCATAATGTATAAACAGGTGTGCTCATTCATCAATGCTACTGTGGAAACAAATGGACTTGAACATTAAAGTGACAATAACTCCAAGCTGTCTCATAGTGTGAAGGTTAAATAGAAACCTTTTCCTAAAGTGAACAGTTTTATGCCATTATTTTACAACTATTTTATAATCACGGTGTGCCTAAACTATTTTATAATCACGGTGTGCCTAAACTATTTTATAATCACGGTGTGCCTAAACTATTTTATAATCACGGTGTGCCTAAACTATTTTATAATCACGGTGTGCCTAAACTATTTTATAATCACGTGTGCCTAAACTATTTTATAATCACGGTGTGCCTAAACTATTTTATAATCACGTGTGCCTAAACTATTTTATAATCACCGTGTGCCTAAACTATTTTATAGTTGCCTTCTGTACAAATTATGCCAAAGCAGTTAGCTATGAAAAAGTACTGTTACATGTATTGCACAATAGTGGGAGGTCCTTTGCACTCGACAAGGAAGCGGAGCAGAGCGAGGTCGTACATGCTGACCTTTGCACCCAGAAGCGGAAACCTCGCGGCTTGATGACTTACTGAGAGTGGGAGGACTTCGAAGGAGGATAAAAGACGACACGTGTCGACGGCGCAGCGGAACACTCTCTTGAGAAATATAGGTTTTATTGTGTTTAATGTGTAATTGATTTTCATTCAAAGTAAATACTTTTTTAGTTAAACTTCGAACCACTTTTCGGCTTATTTTACCAGCCGGATTCCTCATGGGGTCTTGGAAGGAAAGAGTCTGTTTTTCCTAACAATAGGTACTTATATTAACTAAGCCCATACATTTCTGCAGAACAGCAAACAGTCCCAGTTTTCTAATCTGCTCCCATGATCATATTTTTGACATTATACACACAAATGTCAAACACGTGTTCATCGGGGGGTTCCAAATCCTCACGGTAAAACAATAATATGATATGAGTTACAATTTTGGTCTGGGAAGCAGGGATATGAGAGGTGCACCTCATCTTAAATTGTATGCAATGTCCTATTTGATCGAGGTGTCACTTACCAGTTACCATCACCATCAGCAACTTTTGACTGGTACTAGACAAACACAGGTGATTGATATGAGCTGATATGAGCTAATTAGTTGCACTTCTCCTGAGAATTTGATTGACAGATGGTTCAACCAGTCAACTGCCAAATATTTTTTTAATAGTGCCTGCCCTTTTCCAAACTGTTTCCAATGTCTACTTCTCAGATGGTTCTCTGTAACAAACCATCTGACAGGTCAGGTTAGCACAGTTGGGCAATCAACCTGAATTTTCTGCAATAATCCACTCAATAATAAGATAAGAAATACACAAAGCAATTGAAAAATTGCAGCCTCAGCTAGGTTTCTTAAAAGTCGGGACTGAAAGAGTGCCTAGACTAAGTGGTTGGTATCAAGCTGGTGCTTTATGGTATGCAAGTAAGAACAAATGACGTGGAAAAAAGCCTGGAACGTGCATGCTCCAAATACAGAACAAAGAACTGAGGGAAAGATTAGAAAGGTTTGTTAAATTTTAGCTGTATATTCAATATCAGAGTGTTTGGCCTCATCAAAGTTGTGGTAAAGGGACGTAATGCAGAATTTATGGAATTGTTCCTATAAAGGTATTTGAAGATGAAGATCTTCCCCGCCAACCTGAAGTGGGGCCTGCCTCAAAATCAGGTACAAGAGGGATATTGTCATAATGCAAAGATACTTGGCCAAATACATTATTTTACAAATAGCAAAGAAAGAGAAAGTGCTGAAATTCAGGGGGGTGAAAGTGAAGATCTTCCCAGAATGAACAACTGAGAGGTCCAAAAGGAGAGCACAGTTCAAGGATTTCAGGGTGAAATTACATCAGGCAGAAATAAATCATGGTCTGAATCATCCAGTGACACTCATATCTTTTAATGAAGAGACACAATATTTCCAGGATCATAAAAAAGGTAACATTCTTCAATCAAGCAACAAGAGATCATGCAATACGTGAGCTGCAAAGGACCTGCAAGTGGTCAGAGGTGGTAAAATAATGATCAGTATAAAATTGAAAAAGACTGCATGTGGAAAATGAAGTGAACCAAAATAATTGCCTCAAACTGGAAAGAGGACAATGAGGCGGAGTTATTGGTAAATATGGATTGATCAAGGCACGAAAGAAGGAACCTGCAATAATAGAGTGTAAAAAGCTTTAGTAAGAAATGTTGAAGGATGCCTCAGGAACAATCTGTCAGATTATAATGTACTTAATATAATTAATTTCATGTATTAGGAAACGTATAATGTATAATTTCAAATCTAAATTGAATGTACTTTGAATTTGCTTTGTGGTAATCATTGCAAGTCAAAATTAGAACCAAGGTCTCCTTGAATTTGATAAAGCACGTAAAGTTTCTTTCAAAGATTTTAACAGATAATCTAAAAGAAAAACCTCCAGTTTTATGGTATTTTGTTGGAAATAAAATGTGGAGCATAAAAACTCCCACTTGTGTGTTTATACCAGAGAGGAACATTTGCTAAAAATTAATGAATACAACCCTGAGGAATATTCATAAGGAGTTAAATTTACTGAGGATTACAATCAAGACAGCTAAAGTGGCAATACAACACATTATGTGTGAATGTGTGTATACGAGTGTATCTATGTGTTAATGTTTGAATTCATTTGCCATGCTGTGTGGAACACGCACCGTTTCTATTGAAAGTGCTTGAAAGTTTTTGGACACTCATTTTGTAAAGAGTTACAGCAACATTTTAAATTAGATTAGAAAGAGTATGCAATATATTAAAAACAGGATTAATGATCATTTAAGCACTTAATGTACTTGTCCTAACGCTGAATGAAAATTCTTTGATTAATGCAATTTAACATTTTGTTATTAATACTATTATATTTGTTTTTATTTGCCACTATCTTGGCCAGGGCCACCTTGTAAAAAAGATTCAAAGTTAGATAAAGGTTAAATTGATAAAAAAAGATCACAGATTATTGGCAGTTGTATAACTACCTGTATTAACCACATTTTTATTAATAATTTTGTTCTCATTTCACATCTGTGTCGATAGGCTGTAATGATCATAATCACATTGCAATTGTGAGAAAAACAAAACTTCCTAAGCCTGGTCCAAAAGTAATAAGGAAAATATAATTAAGCGTTTGATCATTTAATGTGTTAAATTGTGTCTTTTATCTGTTCCCCTTATATATTTTTTCCAGTATTTTTATCTTTTTTGTTGTTTAATTGAATTAGATTTATTTATTAATATATTTTTTGACTGTTAAGCACTTTGTGGCTTGTGTCAGTAAAATGTTCTATTTGTATACGTATATATAAACTTACATTTTTTCTCACATTTCCAAAATGCATTTAGAGAAATAAATATTCAACTGCCACTGGCCTGACTCAAATGGTTGATGGCTGGTATATGGAAATAGAAAAGGAAAACATTGTAGATGTAGTTTTGCTTGATTTTTCTCCAGCTTTTGACAAATTAGGATGTTATGGTTTTTCTCAATATGCATTATTATGGATAAAAACATTTGAGTGATAAATTCAAATGGTGGAAGTTTTGTAGATGGTGTGGCATCACAAGGGGGCAGGCAGTGGAGGGGCGCTAGCATCCCTCTCATGATCGGAGGCCACACCACAAAATGGCCGCCGTGGCCGACACTACATCTCCCAGACTGCCTCGTCACTCACCCAGCTGCAGGTGCTTAAGGCACCTAATTGAGGCAGGGCTGGGAAGCTTCATAAAAGGCAGAGGGGCGAGCACATGGAGGGGAGCTGGATAAGCAGTATGAGAGCGGACAGCTATGTGGAGGAAAAGAATAAAAAGGACTACGAAGAGGAGGACCTCGTAGACTGGGCTTTGCTGTGTTGAGTTTTATTTTGTCTAAGGAACCACTTTCTCCTCCGGCACGCTTTATGTTTATTGATGACTTTTTGGTTTAAAGGAATTACCTGAGTTCAGGGGCGGACTGGGGGAAAAAAGTGGCCCGGGAGTTACTGTCAGTCATTTTTTTTTGGGGCCGCGGATATCCATTGTTTCAGACAGTTCACACTCTTGCTCACGGGAGACAGTTTCTAACAAAATAGCTAGCTATTTTGTTAGAGTTAACATAGCCCTCTACAATATTCCCTTTCATTTGCCTCAAGTAAACCTAAATTTAAGCAGATAACAATCATTAACAACTACAGATAGCCACATTCTGTAACTAACGTTACCTGTACTTACAATTTCACTCCATGCAATTATTACTTTGAGCTAAACGCCTCGGCTATAATCCTGGCTGCCGTTGACGAGAGACGCTACTTGGCAGAGTGAGAAAGCCAGCGCAGCAGCCTCTCCAAGGTCCTAGTGCCCGGGGATTATATTGTTAAGGTCGGCGATGTCAGAGGGAGGGCCGGTTGGTGATGGAGGTGGGCCGGTATTGGACCAGCCCAACCCCGTCGGCCTACCGGGGATTTCCCCGGTATCCTCTATGGCCAGCCCACCCCTGCCTGAGTTGCTTGTGGTATGGAAAAATAAACCTTCCCCTTAATTTAAACCTTCTAAATGTGCTTGTTTTTCAGCTCTCTTGCACTGCCTCATCCTAGCCGGCCCTAGGGACCGCCCGTGGCACTACAATGTTTAACATGTGAACTATTTTTAAGAATGCGTCAGAAAGTTGCCTTCAGCCACTTCTGCACACAATTTTCACTAATGTTTTAACCTCAGTATAAAAAAGGCAGGTGTCTGAATGTATGCTCATGACTATACAATTCTACATAGCAGAAGCAACAATTTGTGATTTTTAAATACAAATCTAGATTCAGGAGTTGAAGTTGGTAGTTGAAAGTAATGAATGTATTTTGGTGTCTAAAACAAGCAGTGATGTAATGGGAACAAGTTAGTATTCGTCTTCAAAACCAAGGCTTGATTCCAGTATAACTAAGAACTAATACAGCACACATGCACTCTCACCTATCATGGTTCTCAGTTGAAATTAACCTCAAAGGATCCAGTTAATAAACTAAACTAACATGGTAATAAAGCAGGAAGAAATAGCCAAACATTTGGGGAGTTAAAATAGATGATAAATCATGGGATAAACACACCAAAAGGGAAATATTTTGTCTGTAATTACGAGATGTGCAAAATGTCTGACTAAACAAACCCAATCAAACAAGTAATTCCAGCTTTTGGTTTTGTCTCATTAATTTTTGCTCAGTAATTTGGTCCCTGTACTATATAGGAAAATTACAACTGGTCCAGAATAAATGGCCTGTGTAGGTCTGTCCTGTGGGTTCAGAACAAATGTATGTCATACATGAAGGTCTCTCTTGGTTTAACTTGAAACAGATTGTTGTATTCATTGATGTTTTTTGTTAGGATTGTCATAAAAACAAAAATGATCCTTTAGTACACGTACACACAATCATTCAACAAGGCTCACTGATCGAGTTGTTTTACTTTACCAAATCAAAAACATCAGTTCAACGTCAGTTATTAACACCCTCCTCAAATTTAACCATTTACTGTAAACAAAAATGGAAATACACTGATGGCTCCACTCTTAAATTGCTCCCTGGATTGGGAGCAATTTAATTGCCCCTGAGGGGGAAACCGGAGTGTGTGTTCTACACTTCCATGACGACGGTCTGCGCAGAGCGCCGTCTGTGACTCAGCCAGTTGGGGAGGCTCACATGGACGTTCATTTACCATTTTAGTTGGTTTTGGAGCCCCGCCGTGTCCTGAAGTAGCCTATAATGTTTTGTCACGTAAGGTTTTTCAAATACAATAATACAGCACCTACAATCATGAGGACAAATGTATATCATATAAGTTTTACTTCATGGGTTAACTTACCCTTCCTTCTCTTTTGGAATAATACAAAACTCTCTTACACACACACAGTTGCTTTAGAGACTTGCATTTAGTTTGAATTTAGGTTCTTTTATAAAGACACGCATTCACACATTTTGTTTTCTATCTTCAGAAAAAGCTAAGTATTTCAATTTTGGGGTTACACTAAAAACATTAAGGGCTTTGGTCCTGGTCAAATGACCTGGCGACACCGTCATACAGAAGCATATGTCCCAGGGTTGGGCATCGGACATCACTTGCCCAATTTAACCCCTGACTGAGACGAAGCAACTATTTTCCACTTTAAGGAAATAAGTCCAAACATTGGTTGTGAATAGATGGATGACATTTTTAAGTTGGCTGACTCCTCTTAGCTTTACTTTCCACTTCTAACAGCAGGTTACACCTTCATATCTCTCCATAAAAAAATAAAGAAATAAAGAACAGGAATGAAAATATGACCTCCCTTTAGCTCGAGAATTTTTAAAGTTCAGATTTTTGGAAAATCTCAGACTTTCTCTTTCAGATGTAGAGTCGGGACATGTTTTACGTGCTCAGTACTGATAAAAATGAGTGATGGGATGATTTCAAAGGCAAAGGGAGGCTCGCAGCCTTTTAAAACTCGTTTTAAAAGTCCCTCCCCATCTCTCTGATCCAAGGGGAGATGAAAGCGCTAGTCTAATGCTTGCTAAGTGACATTTCTCCATCTCTGATCTCTGTCGCTCATACAGACAGACAAGGGAATGAAAAACACGGCGTTAGCATCAAGGCTTTTCACTCCCCCCTCCTTCTCCCTTGTATGTTTTGGTCTCCTTTTCTCCCTCTGTCTATCTCCCCCGCACTTTATCTCCTCACTTTTAACACTTGACTGCATGCACAGCCTGCTTTTTTTCAAATGTATTACTTTCCCCAAATCAGGTTTTTCTGGGATGGTAAACATTAGAAAAGTGCTTGGTAATTTGTACAGCTTTTGTTTTCACTGCCTGCTTATCTACTTTGGTTCATCATTCTGTAACCTTGAGATAAAGATGTGAATGACACTGGATGCTGTTGCTGTGCAATTAATCAGATGAGTGCACATGTATACACACCCAAAGATGCAACAACGTACTTGCATCAATGTGTGTGTCCGTGCACGTTCATGCACAAACACGCACACACACACACTATCCTGACATGAAATCTCAGAGGGACGTTTTGTTTGGCGTCAACAGATTATGACACGCCATCGTTGCGTATCTTGTGATTAAATGTTTATTCATGAATTTGACAGTATAAGCACATTTATAGGCACACACATACACATATGCCCTACATACTTATACTATCCCTCGGCCTCATCTGCATCACATATCACAGCGCTGCTACCCAATCACCAGGAGTCACCTCCCACAGGTGAAATAATTATATTGTCAGCTCTCTGTCAGTGTAACAGATCTACCAACAACAAAACACTGGAATACTAACCAGGACACATCAGATTCCCTCCTCAGCTCATAACAAGAGTGCTGTAACTCTCCAATGTCATAGCTCTGCCCATTTATATCAGCCAAGGAGTGATGGATCCAGGAAGGAGGTGTGTGTGTGTGTGTGTGTGTGTGTGTGTGTGTGTGTGCGTGTGTGCGTGTGTACGTGTGTGTGGTGTCCTTACGTATACATTAATTTCTGTTTATTTCAGGGGATGGCGCAGATTAATTTTTAAGGATGCAACTTGTGATGAGCATCAGTTTAATTTAATGATGTATTTTAATGACAGCTGGTGTAATTTGTATTCATGTTAACAGTGCTCTGCACCCATGCTCTGGCTGATTTAATGATGTTGCATAGGTTTCAGTGATAATTTTCGAGGGAAAATAGTTGGCTGTAGCGGTGAAATAAATGTGTTTTGGGTAATTGCTAGGAGAAAGCAAAGTCAGTGTGTTTTGATTGAGCTAGCCATGGCATACAGCCTCTTTGCCTCTCCACTTCTGCCCACTCCCCCATTAAAAAAGCACTCACTCAACAACTAAACTCCACCTGAAGCTAATTTGGCATCTCATGCCTCTTTCTTATTACGCAGTAGGATTTCCTCTCTCCCCCTCTCCTTTTACCCCCATGTACTTTTCTCCATTATTTTGTAGCCTTCTTTCTTAATCTGTGCCAATTACTGTGTTTGCATGTGTGTGTGTGTTTCCATGTGGTAGGTGAAACCGACTAGGAGATGTCTACATTTAAACCACAGACAATTTAGTCTGTGAGTGATATGGGAAGATAATGTTGCAGTGCTTCCTCACAGGTGCCCCGTGCCCCGTGTATGACAAAGTTTGTTAAAGAAAATGCTCATTGACACATTTGGAAATTCGCTGACACAGGTAGTACACAGGAAAGATCCCAGTATTTAAAGGTATCCTGCAGAATTTGTACTGTCAACAAAAACGCCTCATAAAACATTCACAAAACTATTTTTGTTTTGAAATCTGAATTGTTTACATCAGCTGAAGATCTTCCTTTTCTTATCTTATATTGATCTATTACAATACATTTTCTCATACGGTGATATGCTGATAGAACACAATTTATAAACAGTACGGCTCATCAAAAACACCCAGAGCCTGATAACAGCTTTATATGGTTATGTTTAGACATTCACAAGATTATGAGAAGATTGTGGTCTTGGTTTATTATTGTGACAATCAAGGGTTTTTTCTCACAATAACTCAGGGAGTTGTAGTTTCTAATTGAAGTTTGTTTTATTAGTTTGTCAGAGCAAATCACCCGCAGAGCAACAAATCATCTTTGCACTCAAATCTGAAGGTGGGTCACAAAATCTGGATGCCTCAACACTCATCGTCTAAATTTATTAGAAAGATAGTAGGAATAGTAGGAGCAGTTCTGAACAAAATGTCAGACACAATAATGCCAGTTAAAATGCAGAAACTTTCATAAACATTGACTGCTGTCCTTAAATCAGTTGCCTCTGTGAATGTTGGGAGGCTTTCCGCTACACCACCTCCCGGGATGCCACAACATTGAAAATGACAACATTGATTTGAAGCATGAGACGGATGTGTTGACTTACTTAAATGGAATAAAAGTTTTCCCCTTAACCTAAGTGCTTTTCTTGCTTAAACAAATCATCACACATGGTTCAGGGTGTGAACACTGGTCTGCCTTTCGTATACTGACCCTCTTTCAAAGCCACCTCCATAGGAACAGTGTGTAATGTATAAATATTACACCTCTGACATTGAAAATTTAATGAATTTAAGTATTTAGAGTTATCCTCTATTTCAGGGGTATTCAATTAAAATTGAAAGCGGTCCAGTTAGTTAAAATTTCCGGAACATCAAATAACATGCATACATCATTTAACTTAAGATATGATTCAGTGCCATGTAACCTGTTTATTTTCTGTGCTCTCAAATGAGATTTGAGTGGGTAAGATTTGTGCTTCGTGTCGTTGTGGCACTTCACATTGCCGCTTTAAATAATTGCCACGGTCTAAGAACATTTAAGACATCCTGGTTTAGAACTGCCAGTTGGGAAAATGGATATGTAAGACTCTATCCATTCTTGATTAAACACTCAGTTTTTGCTGGCTATTATTCTCTTTTTAGAGAATCCCATTAGAGATTAGTTTTTTTTTACTTTCTCTGACTATTAAAGTAAAATCTATTCAGCTGAATAGCAGTCTGAATATTAGTTAATTCTGCTCTCTTTATTTCCTTGGACTTTATATAATAGTAACTGTCAAGTTATGTTCCCAACATGTGCTGTTTCGCCACTTGAGAAGGATTGATGCGTCTACCCGAAGATTGAAGATGACCGAACACCTTTTTCTTTTCCTCCTTTTATTTTGGTAGGTTCAGCATATTAATTTGTTCAGTTACTAAGCTATTAAGCCATTTAAGCCATGTAAGGTGAAAAACCTTTAAATAGAAAAAAACCCATATATATTCAATAGAGAAAATTAATGTAAACAGGCAAAGCATTCATGGTAGTTTGAGTGATAAAGAGTGCTACATTCTAGAAACTATGTTCTAATATATTTAAAGCACATACAGCTAATGCCCACTGCTGCCATAACTACCAACTTAACACCAGGCAATGTATTTATACTTCATTTTAGCACAATTAGTGACCAAAAGTGAAGAAGGATGTATTTATAACACCATCAACAAACAATTAAACCTCTTTTATTATCACCATTTACTGTGCTTTTACCATCATATGATTAGCAAAGAGAAAACCCTGATCGGACAATCGATCATAAACAAAGGCATATTGTACAATAAAGGGTTAAACCTTTGCCGCATGTAAATGGACTACAGATCCCTGTGGCGTAAAGCTAACGCTTGCACTAACCAAACACTGCGTGTCTGCTTAACTAGTGTTCCAGGCAGAGAGGTTCCACCCTGTTTCTTTTCTGATTAGCCATATTTTCAGTATATTAATTACTTTACTAATTGCTTTACTTATTATTTTATTTACAATTATCTTCATAGTTTTTTTGTCCTTTTTATATTGCTTCTATCTACATAAAAGAAAAATCCTGTTTGACTTGAAAGTAACCATTCAATGACAACAAGTTTCCATCAAATGCAACCGCATTAAGTTGAAACAAGATAGCATTCTTATATATATGTTTCTAGATGTATTTAAAGTATTTGTATTGAGTTATTGTGTCGTTTTTGCAGTTCCCCTTATTTTTTCTATCCCTCCTTTCTACTCCCTCTTTTTTATAATCCCTTTTCCTTTATTATCTTGTCTATTCTCCCACATTTCCTTTAAAATAGTTAATCAGGGGGCTCATATCAAAGAATATTACCACCATGTTCAATATGCTTCGGCTCACATAACTTTATGTCAAACAAGAAGCAAATGAGCGAACAAAATGAATCTAGCGAACAATTTGTCCTTTTGGCGCAGCACGTACAATCTTTATTAGATTGAGCCGTAACATGGTGCTGGCAGCAATTAAACCCTGGAAGGAGGCACTACTGCAGAGGTTAATAACTGCAGTGTGTCTGCATGAAGCTCTGGTATGATAGAAAGGTTAGCTGTATTAGTGACGGTGGCAGAGGGCCAAGCTACAGAGAGAGTCAGGGCTGAAAGGCCAAGGTGAGTGTTGGGGCAAAAGTATTTGCACTGGAGACTCTGGGAAAATGTTTTCTTCCCACTGAGACAAATCGCTCTATGTATCTGACCAATGTTCTGTCCATAAGAAGTTGGTCTGCAACTCTCAGAGAGCGGTTTATGCGGCAGGTTTAGAGAGAGTGTTTATGTAATAGTACCAAAACAATTTAAAAAAGCTTTTTTACGTACCTTTAAAGATGGAGTGCTACAAAATGAGATTGTAGAAATCCCCAGATGCAAAATAACAACATTATGAATATGTTAATATGCACTCATCTAAACTGAGGCAATCATACATTTTAAACATCAAAAGTTCTAAAATATGTCGATTGAGATTCAAGATATGAATTTAGGCCTACATGAAATGTAGCTGTGTCAGTTAGTTCAAGTTCCATTAAAAAAAGTTAATAGACTTTGAAGTTATGGAAAATATGCAATTTGGTTAAGGTGTATCATCTGCTTGTGAAGGTTAGAACTGATGTTAGGTTTAAAGGTGGTGTATCTGGGGGTAGGAAATTAATATAAAATAGAATAGGCCCAAACCGGTCTTTTGATTTTTTGCGTCATTGATCACAATACTTAATGACCTGCCTCACAGTTGAGATAAAAAAAAAAAAAACAGTACTTGAGGTGCAAATCCAGTGTTTAAGGTGTTTTGTAATTAACCGAATGCTGAGACTATTGCACAGCAGGCTCTTTTCAAACACTGTTCTTAGTTATACCTATGAAAGTAATGCACTGCAATTTGTATAAATCTCATGACAAAGTGATCTCATCCCTACTTGTCATATTTTGAAGCTTGGGCAGAAGCCTCTGGCACTGAAAGTTTGCACGTGGTTAACATTGTTAAATGGTCTCAGTCAATGTTGTAACACATGGTTAACGTTGTGAAACGGGAGAGGTTAGGTTTAGGCGACAAAGAACATCATGCTTTGGCTTAAAATAAGTACGCTTATAATGTAATGTAAGTTACTGACATAACTTCATGTGACGGTTAGGGTTAGGGTTAGATGACGCTACATCACTAAAAATCACTCCACTGTTGGTTTAACACAAGACATAACTACCAGTGTCCTGATAAAAAGTCTGGTGTTTGTCTGACCCATCCAACCCCACTCCCACCCACCCTTAGCAGACCTCTCACTCTTAAATACTATGTCTGGTGCTCTGAGCGTCCTGGCTCGTCTCATACAGACACTATAGGTTGCCCTGTGCATTGGTGTCAAGACACAGGGCCACTGCCAAAGCAATAGTATTTGACTCCCTCGGAGTGAGACCAGGATGCCACATAATCTTGAACCAAAAAGAATACATTGCGACAAACTGCACAGGAGGAGATCCAGGTGGAGGGCTGGGTCCAAAAACACCAGACTCTCACCCGAGAGACTGCTGAAAATCAACAATAATGATGATACTTTTTTTTTAAAGGTTTTTAAACTAAATTGAATGTTTTGAACATTTGTTTGCATATTCTGCAGAATCGAAGATGCTGACTTTATACCAAAACACTAAATGGACTGATAAGTAAACAAAATAAAAACAAGCTATATAGTATAAATATATTTATACCTCACTAAAAACAAACAAAAGGTGTACAAGCTCTTGAGCGTATGAGAAGTATACAGTGGAAGCATTAATATCAGTGGTGGCTGGTGAAAATTTGACTCATTCCACAAAGGGGTGACGCAGCACCCAGTACGTTACAGTGGTAACATCTTCCATTCCGTACAACCAGTGCAGCAGTATGTCACCCATATTGAGATCCAGTACCGGGTAAGCATAGTTTTGCAGCAAGACGGGTCACCGTAGTCAGGCAGTGGATCAGTCTGGACGGCTGAGACAGGGAGGCCCGAGGCTGCACCAGCTAAACAGAGCGCTCCATCTACTGCATCCTGCCACCACCGCGCCCCACAGTTCAAATCCATTCTTGCCTTCAGTCATTCAGGGCTACTACCACAAGCTAACTGTTGCTTTGGCTAATGCAAATAGCTAGCTGCTGCTCGATTAAAAAAAGGGAAACGTAAATAAATACATTTTATTTGTTAGAAATGCCCTTTGTGTCATTTTTAGTGATGTTTTACAATGTAGTTTACAATTTGCATGTTTTAACATATTTTCTAATCTGCTACACTTAAGTACAAACCAGTGGTAGAGAATTGATGATGACATTTGGAAATTATCATTAGACCAACGTAATGTCAATATTGTTTTTTGGTTATTGATTGGTTATTGATTGGTTAGGAAGGACGTCCTTTGTCTAAATGATAGTGAGATTTATGTAGATATAAAAAATAAAGACCTTGGATGTAGCTAAAGCCTATATACTAACATTCATTGTATGTCTATTAACAGTCAGCCACTCCAGATGTTTTAACTGCATTGATGTTTAAATTAACAGAGCATGAAGCTGCGGGAAACAAACATGACACACACTTACAAAACATCTCCATCTCAAATGCCGTGACAAAAAGCAGACAAGCAGTAAACGCGCTCTGCTTTAGTTCATAAACCCTTTGCCAGAGTCACGTTGAGACGAGACTTCAGTTCTGAGCGATACAGAGACATGCGCTGTAACTGTCAGTCTCAGATGCAAATAGACACTTGGTAACAGTGGCAGAGACATCTACCTGTCACTGCTGAGGCCATTTGAAGTTGGAACATTATTGCCAAAGATGAGATCAAAGGAAAGCTGCCAGGATGGCTCTATTTATCTGTCTCTCTGTCTGTATCTGTCTCTCTCTCTCACACACACAGACCACAGATGCACATGCATTGACTGAAAATAACTTAAAAAAAAGGTAAGCATGGTCATGGAGTAATACACAGCAAAAGAGAGAGAGAAAATGATGCCTCTAGTAATTCTGTTGACAATGTCTTTCTTCATCTACTTGGCTGTTTGCATATTCACTTAGTCTGACTTGAATAAACAATATAAGCAAAAAGTGAAAGGAAGCGGGTGATGAGATCCTTAATCCTTCCTTTCCCCCATCTACTCTATCAATTCTCTCTTTCACTCGCTGGCCTCTAACACTCTTCTAAATGTGAGCCTCTATTACATAAGACCCCATTTAAATCCACCCAATCTCTTTTTCTTTAAATCCGATTCCGTTAACTTTAAGCTACAGACGCCAGCACTGTTGATTCTGAAGGCCTAAGGGCAGATTTCTTGGACCCTAGCAACACATAACGGCTGAAATATGATTGGAAAAAAGCTCTAACGTAAAGGCCAGCCCTCCGCTCTCGACCTGAGGCTGGAAGCAGCGCAACCAAGAGAAAAGCTATGAAATGACGAGAATAGACTATGGGGAATAATTTAATACATATTTGTGGAAAAAAGTATATAAAAATTAAATTTATATTCTAATGATGTTTAGGCCAGCAGAGAAGGCCTTGCTGGCCCTGACGGCCCTCTACTGCTAAAGGGTGCCTTGCCGGTATCTGACGCCTAAAGCCATGACAAAGCATCTGTATTTGACAGCCTGGGAATGAAACCAGGCTGGTCATTTACAGCAGTTTGCCTTTTAACTGGTGTTGCTATTGTGGTAGACTTTAGAAAAATGGTTCCCCAATATTGGTGTAGTAGTGCATTTGTGTTTTTTTATGCAAGAGTACACTTACATCTATGTGTTGACAATATATGTGAACACAGAAATGCTGCATTAAAGTTTGCACCTGTTTTTTTTTTTTTTTTCAACAGACAGGACTTTTAACCACAAGACAAGATGAAAAAGAAGAGAGATTGGAGGGAAATAACAAAAAAAAATGACTTGTTGAGCTGTAACTCAGAGACACATATACACTCCCACAGAAACACTTGGTGTGTCGGTTGCTAATTAGCTTACAGCTAACATTATTAGCTGTTTGGGGCAAATAAACACGGTTCAAATTTGCACGTAAGGTGAAATTTGCTTCGCTTTAGAAGTACACCTTTAGAAATGGAAAATAACTACATCCAGTAATGTAGGCCATGAGATTTTCTGAACATTATTATGTCAAACTAAAAGTAAGCAGAAAAAATGTATTTTCATAAAAGTTTTAGTGCTCTGGGATTGTTCGTGTCTTGTGACACATTTTTAAGAAGACACATCTGTCTTGTCAAGTTAGGGGGCCACCCCTGTTGCCTGCCAGGAAAAAAACCTCTCCTTCTACACTGTGCCTCTGGGGTATGTGTGTCAGTTCTGATTGACCTGATGAGAGTCTAGGATGGTATCACAGGTATCTGAAACACACACACTGGCCTGGAGGGAGGAAGACACTGGGGAGGTCAATTGTTCAGAGAAGTGTTGTGCTCAGTGGATGTAAGGAGGTCAGGAATTACACCGATTTCTTGAAGGAGAAATGTAGAAAAATGCTTAGTAACAGAAAGTGGACGAGAGATATTGTGGCATCAAAAGAGTGGTTGGAGATGCATGTGTGGTTCTGTGTTTATGCTGCACCCATCCATCTCTCTCACCCTGTCTCTCTTACCTTTCTGCCTTTCAACTCCAGACTGTCCCCAATGTGGACGTCTACCATAATGAAAAAGGATGTTTTTTGTGTGTGTGTGTGTGTGTGTGTGTGTGTGTGTGTGTGTGTGTGTGTGTGTGTGTGTGCGTGTGTGTGTGTGTGCACGCGTGCGTATGTGTTTTTGCCTGAATGCGCGTGCACACGCATGTGTGTGACGTGTGTGGTAATGAATAAGGATGTGCTGTGTGTGGAGCTGGTCGTTAATCACTGGCAGTGCTGGCAGCTAACAGATAAGCAGATTGATCCAAGGCCACCGAGGGAACGCAGCCTGGCATTGGCCCATTCATCACACACACACACACACGCACAAACACACATCCCATATACTGTACACATACATACACAAAGTCTGTGAGAAGGCTGGCCAAAGTGTTTGAGCTCAGGATCATCTCTGACCATTCATGTTAACATCTGTGAGAGTTCCTCAAGTAAACAGTGGGCTAAGAAGAAAGAAGAGAGAGAAAGTGAGACAGACTGTGGTGCTGCATAGCCCTGACAACCTCTGCAACTGCTCCATGACGGCTCACCTGTAAATCGCAACCTGGCATTTGTCTCAAAACACGCACACACAAATACATACAAACACACATTTACAGACACACATATAGAGCGATAAGGGTGTATGCTTTGACCATGCAGAAATCCCACGGGGGACAGAAACTTGGGAGCTGAGGGAGAACGGATAAACAAATGGATGGATGGTAGAAGAGAAGACAGGATGACAAAACAGAGTTAAGGACACGCTTCAGTATTATGTGACAGCTTGCCGTGCCCACCAGGGAGCGAGGGAGCTGAGAGGAAGATAGCAAGGAAAACAGGGAGAGGAAAGCCAGAGAGGAAGGGAGAGGTCAAACATCTGTGTGGTTTCTGTTTTCGCGATGGCATTCATCACATGCTCTATGGCGGGAGGAGAGACAGTGAGAATCAGATGTGTAAAGATGAGTGACCCAGGCAGAACCCACTCTATAAATAATTTAGTTTTTAAGATAAAAGATCTGTTAGAAATCGCTAACATACTGTTCATACATTCATAAGTATAACGTCAAATTGCGTAGTGCGTTCCAACGACATTGTATTTGGATTATGTGTAACTGAGAAAGGCCCGGATGTATACTAGATACTCAGCATGATATGTAAGCTTACTGGACATACTCAACTGCCCCACAATGCATTGTGTCTCTTCAGACTGTGCAAAGGTGGACTGCGAGGCAGACGTTTTATGATTAATTGTGGGATAAAATAATTAGAAGTGATGGCGAGTGACATTAATGTACTGTCAAGAGGAAAAACAAAATGGCACACATATATAATGTTATGTAGAAAATAAATCTAACACTAAAATTCCATTCCATTCCATTATCCAAACCGCTTATCATATTTAGGGTCACGGGGGCGCTGGAGCCGATCCCAGATGACATTGGGCGAAGGCAGGGTTCACCCTGCAGGTCGCCGGTGTATCGCAGGGCACATATAGAGACAGACAACCATTCACGCTCACATTCACACCTACGGGCAATTTAGAGCCTCCAATTAACCTGAGCTGCATGTCTTTGGACTGTGGGAGGAAGCCGGAGAACCCGGAGGGAACCCACACTGCCACGGGGAGAACGTGCAAACTCCACACAGAAGGATCGCCCGGGATCGGGGATCGAACCTGGGCTCCTCTTGCTGTGAGGTGAAAGCCACTACACCACCGTGCAGCCATGCTTTAAAATGATACTGTAAAATTTTACTCTAAAATATTACATTGAGTGGCAGAGGTAATAACAATAAGCAATTTTCATTCAACGTTATCATGCAACGGTAACGTCCTCATGATGCAGAAAAGACGTACTGCTTGAGTTTAGTGTTAGTGTGAACAGTATGCTGGTGATGGTATTCTTACTTGTTAATTTAGTAGGCAGTGTGCAGAATGTACAGATACAGATTGTGTATGTATTGACTCAAAACTATTTTTTTATTTGAGGTCTACTATTCCTTTAACTTCTGGGCCTATCTCCTAGTGAGGAAAGATAGACAGAAGCAGTATTGTGGTGAGTGCAACAATATGCTAATGAACCCGGGTGGTATACTCTGCTTGGCCTCTTAGTGTATGGTTTTACACTCTTTGCCAGAGGATGCAGGAAGCTAAATAATTAGTGACTAATTCTCCAGTCGGATGTTGTTAAACCATTGCAGAAGAAGAGGGCTCAACAAGATGATGGAATTAAAAGAGCAGCAGTCAAACTTCAAACAAACTAAATTAATGTAGAAAATGAAAATTGAAATCTGGAATTACTGTTTTTTTTAAAATATATTTATAGTGTCCTTAATGCTGTAAACAGAACTGATGTTTCATGCGTCATATTTTGCTTTTATCGATAAACCTACTTTTCAACCTCAGCCAAGCATAAAAACATTTCTGCAATATTTAGTATGATTATTTTTTCATTTTTTATTTCCAGATATATCTCTAACTCATTAATTTTACATTGAAAATGTCAATTAAATACAGGTGAACTTTTACTCACTGTAGTAACTGAGAAATGGTAACATAAGAATAAAAAAACTGAAGTTCCTCAACTCCAATGACATAATTCTGTTCTTTTAGCATTATTTGTTCTCGACCACAACAAACACAAACTGTGAATATTGAATTTGTTTCATATGCATTACAAATAGATTCCTAACACATATTAAGGTAGATAAACTCTCCAAAGCCTTATAAATACAAACCACGCAACAATCTCTCCTCAGTTATTTTTCTCTGTGACCCTAATTATTTCATCAACATTTACCAGTCCATTTGTTGGTGAAGTGTGAATCCGAGTATCTATAAAGACATGGGATATGGAGGGTTATGAAACATGCTAACAACCCCTTTTATCAATGCATACTAGTTTAGACTGCTTTTGAATCACTATGTTCATTGTTTATTTGCCTCTGTTATACGTCTTGCCTTTTTACTTTTACACTTGTCACAACCTAAATCAGATACCAAATCAACTGCAGCTGTTTTTGATTATCTTTCAGTGTTCTGTTTCAGCAACGTTCTTCCTTGCTTTCTTTTCTCTCTCTACTGCTGTTTTTCAATATTCTTTGTAACCCTATAGGGTGCAATTTGATGTGGAGATAGGTACTGCTGTATCAGCGAGACACAAAATGGACATTATCAAAAATGCATCATGTTCCAGATATTGCTCTCTTAAGACTGGCCACCATCATAAAAATTAACAACCAAAAGCACTGCACATTTATTGATCAAGGCCTCTCTTCTCAAAAGGGACCATAGAACCATGTTCACCTTGGGCCATTGCCTGAGAGTATAATGAAACGAAGATCATATTATGGATTTAAAGGCTTTGGGCAAAATTTGACTCATCCACTGCAGATTCTTGGCCTTTTTTTCAATTGGTGATTACTCATCTGAGACCAAAGCTTCAAAATAGATTTAACATTAAGGTGAAATGGTCACAGAATCTCACCGACTGATTTTCAGATGGCAATTGAAAATAACTTATCTGTACATTTAAAAATTGCAGTTGCATACTATGTAGCCTGTACATCAACAGTAATGCTAATGCAGTTAACAGAACTAAAATAGTTTCGCTAAAATATGCTTGTATGCTGTCTTAAAGGAAAAGAGTGTACAATTTAGTGGCATCTAGAGACCAACTAAATACCCTTCTGCTCACCCCTCCCTTTCCAAGCATGTCGGAGAACTCAGTGGCCTATATATAGGTATCCTAGATATAGGTATCTGGGATACCTATATGCTAGATATAGGTATCTTTAGGATTGTATTTTTACTTGGAACTACTCTTAGCAATACTCTGTTCTTATACATGACTAAATAATTGCGTTATCCGAAAACGGATAAATTCAGAACAGGATGAGAATTCCAATAAAAAAAAGGAAATACTGTAACTAAATATTGTTTCAGCAATAGTAATGTTTACAACAACAAAATCCCTTCATAAAGTCATGAATATTTTATTTGAAATAAATCTAAAATATTACCAAAATAAATAACAGTTGAGTGAAGTTGAACCACTTCCATGGTTATTTTAACCCATACGACAATCTTTCCTAAACCTAGGTGTTTTGTTGACTAAACCTAACTGAATTTCCTGTGACAACAGATGTGTATTTTGAAAGGACTGTATGCATGTAACGAATGGAAATTGACACGTGTTGCTGGATTTAATAGGAAAACGCACGAAAAATGAGGAGTAACATTATTAAGATATCAAACTATTGGATGAGAATACGTTGAACAATTAGACCACAGACAGACAGCTTTTGGTTTAGCTTGTTTTTGAAAGAAAAGCTTTTGGCCGAGGTGCTGTACTTGTGTAAACATAGCGGCGGTGGATGAGAGACTGCAGACAGAGCCAATTGAATTAGATTTTGTTTACATGTGCATGCTTGTTGAACAGATGTATTGATAAAGTTTTGGCTTTTTATTTGAAAATATTTTATTGCGCCGTAAGGAATACCGTAAGGGGTGTAAGTTGCCGTCATCTTGAGTAATCTTCACTTCACGGTCTCCACCATGGCCTCTTTGCCCACTGATGCTTTGTGTGTGTGCTTGTGTCTATATGTGTGTGTTTGTAGTTGGAGGAGTTCAGACGATCAGAGAGAGTAGAGGAGATGAGCGCTGCAGCTTGATAATAAATTACACTAAAACATTAAAATATACAACAAAAACAACAAAAACAACCCACCAGTAACTTCGGGGCTTATCAATACTACGATCTTTACTAAATTAGCATGTGGGCCCATTTATTACCGGGTTTTTGTACGTATCCCTACCATCAGATAATATAAAAAACGCGACAGGCTCTCGCAGTTTGTCCATTCTGGGCTGCTGTAGAAACATGGTGGTGGCTTTTTCTAAGCTAACGAAAACACAACAATTCTTAGTTTCAGGTGATTATACACTTATTAAAGTATAACTGTGAATATTCTATTCTATTTCTGCCAAATAATCCCCCTATATATTAAACACTGTTCCTTTAAGGAAAGTTACAGAACGGTACAATACAAATAAGGTATGACGAGACTCCCAAGAAGTGAATTTGTTTTTCCAAGGCTGGCGAAGGCATGAACTGCCCTACTTTGCCTGTGATGTGCTTACCACAATATTCTTACCATAAACCTATACCAATCTCACAATCTAAATGATCATGCCAGACCCTAGACAATCCAACCATTGAAGACAATGTGTACAAGCTAATCATAGGTAGAGTAGGGAGGGTAATGCCTTCGCCATCCTAGGAAGAACAAATTGGCCTCCAGGAAGTCACTGTGCCCGAAGCGAAAAAGTGCGGCACATAAAGTCCAGTAAAATGGCTATGCAATGGTGTTTTTGTGTGGATTAACACATATGACATGCATAAGGGGCTGATTTGTGAGCTTTAGAGGTCCTGCTAGCTGGGTTTTGTTATAAATGGACAGCAAGCCAAGTGTCTCCCCCTGTTTCCTGTCTTTATGCTAAGCTATAATCTAGCTGGCTACAGGTTATAGCTTCATGATAACCATAAAGACATGAGAGTGGTTTCGAATTTGTTGTGTAACTCAAAGCAAGGAAGCAGATAAATGTTTTTTCCAAAATGTTAAACCATTCCTTATATATATAGCGTTAGTTGATACCATAAAGTAAGTATGCCTGATCGGTGAGATGATATTAGATAAATGACTGAATGAAGTCATGTGATAACCGTACGTGATTTGATCGTACTCTTAGAATGGATGTTTTCAAAAGATTGAACGATAGATGGTGGGAGGTGCATAGATGAGAGGGATGAGACATCCCCATGTGAGCAAACCATGAGCTGTAATCATTCAACAGGAACGTCTGGGTTCTCTTCCATTATTCATTCTTCCTACTCTCATCCACTTCTCTATCTCTCTCATCACACATTGCTATCTTCCCATATAGCTTTTTGTCATCGCTGTGCTAGAGAGAACACAGGAAATGGAGAAGTCTCTGTCTGTGAGACAGTTTCATGCTCAACTTTAGTTTGAGTCAAAAGTCGGGCAGCACTCAAGGTATATACGACTCTATATGTCTATGTCTGTCTGTCTGTCTGTCTGTCTGTCTCTCTGTCTGTCTGTATATTGTGCATGCCTGCCCACAGTGTACTTGATTGTTTTCCTGCTGTCATGAGTGGGCTGCTGACATATAGCAAGCCCACAGTGGGAGAACTGCTTTTGATTTTTACTGTGGACCATAAGAGGTGCAGTAAAGCTACAGGCGCAATGAATTAGTAAACCACATAATTGGGTTGACTTACATTTTGTGAGCCAGCAAGAGGAAACAAGCCTTCCAGTGCTGTTTACCTCTGTAAAAGCTCACATGGATGAAAACATCTTGATGCACTTCTGGCCTTTTTTCGTGCTACAAGTCTGTGTCAAGTAAAGCCTTGGTGTGCTGGTCCACTTCACAGCCGGGCCCCCGTAAGGTCAAGTTCCTCATGCATTAAATGATCCACATTAAAATTAGGAAACCTAATTTAGGTGAATCATACAACAAAGCTGTCAAGCACCCTCTACAATGCATCCTCTAGCTACAATGACCATTAAAGGAAAGCTCAAAAAGGTGATGAAATACAACATGTAATTAAAGTGTGGGTTGGTATAACATCGATTACTCAGAATAAAACATCAGCATCAGATAAAGATCTGAGCCCATTGTGGATGTGTCTTCACATGAAAGTAAGGCTGGAAAAACTCATTCATTCACTTGTATGTAACCTCATGTAAATTCCCAAGGGTTGATGGTAGAAGGCTTCTTCTATGTGTGTCGGTGTGTGTAAACCCCCATAGAGAACTCTGAGATCCAAAATTACAAGCACATGAGCACAAAGATAGCCTCAGCCACCGGAGAAAGCCCCTGATGATCACAGCAGGTTGGTGTGGTGGATTAAAACCAATACAGAGGCTTCTTAATAATAGAGGGAATGTAGGAGGTACAGGCTGAAAGTAGAGATGGACTTTGAAAAGAGACACAAAGTAACATGCTTTCAATGGAATAAAGGGAAGATAGTGAGCAAGAGTTGAACCTTGTAGTGTACAATCTGAAATCCAAGCAATTACTTATTCATGCATTGGTAATCCCAAAAGGCTTTCCTTCTGTGGTTTAAACCACTGCTTTGTTCTTAGTGAGAGGTACCACTTGCCTTAAGTTTCAATATTCACAACTTATTCCACACCAAGCAAGGGATCACTAAGGATTTCTCAGCATCTATACATCAGTTTTAAAGCAGTCAGCAGAGAGGAATCCTCAGGCCTAAGAGTTGGTATTTCTGTGATATCAGCACATGAAGAAATGCTGAATCTATTCTGAAAAATACCTCAAATCTGTCATAAATCATTAAATGCTGGCATTAAGGTTACATAAAAAAAAATGTTGTTAAAAATAACAAAAAATGCTTAATACGGTGTTGAGCCACCATAATCTCAAGAACGAGGCTGTCCTTACAGGTCAAGAAAAATGATAGGTAAACAAAACGTTGAACATCACACAAGAAACCTCTTTTCATTTTTCTGTTTCCTCCCGACAGTCAATGTTGGATTCTTTTACAGTTTTTCTCATTCACAGTTCTTGAATAAGACTGTTTCTTTTTTTTACAAAACAATGAATTCAAATCTCTGAACAATATTTTATGAAATTTTAATTTTTCTTTCATTCAAGCAAATTGCATGTGTGTAAAAGAGTAAGTACATCTGTCTACACTGTGCTCAATAACCACTTGCACATGGCTTGCTAAAAACTGAGAATTAAAACTGAGAAGTTGATTTTCAGGAAAGTTGTCTTTTTCTTCACATTCTTTCATTGTTTCACATGCGGAATAATCCGTTAAATTATCAAAATCATTTGGACATCCATGTTCATTCGAACTATTATTTTAAAAAGACCTTTTCCACCCGACGGCCCCACAGGTGAGGCCGAGGTGTACCCCTTTTTAAAAACTTTGGGGTTCCCCCTGTGAGTGAAGACACTAATCAAGAACAAATATAATAATGTTGCCTATCAGAATAACAGAACAAATCCGGGCTACAAGCTCATGTAAGCCATTTGTACATGCTCCAAACACAACTAAACAAGACCAACCAAAAGCATAACCAAATATTCATATTCATATCTCGCCAGCCACTGAACTTGCTGAGCATATGTCTCCCTTGCTCGAGTTAGCTTCATGCTACATAGGCTTGCGACCACGCTAAAGAACGGCAATAACCCAGGGATTCAAACCCCTATAGACCACAGCCTCACAGATCTGTGAGCCAACTAACACAAGCCTCAGACAAATATGAAACCAGCAAAATATGATAAACAGCACTCGTAACTTATAATGAAATGCTGTAGAAGGATGTATTTCCGCTGGTCCTGACTGAAATAGGTCCGTGTAAAACCTCGACTGAGAAAGAAAGTTTCCAGGGGTCTTTGTGACTGAAAATGTACATATGGGGGGAGGGGAGGAGAGGGGCAGAAATGGCTTACAAGGAAATAATTGGCCTGACTGACTTTGTATTGGCTAGCAGTGCTGTCAATCTAATTTCGCCACCTGCCCCTCTATAACCTATCTCTGAAGCTGGACAGGAGGTCTTACTCGGCTCTGAAAACCAATCACAGAATAAATTCCAGCCTTTTTACTCTTCAGAACTCTGATTTTGAGAACAAAAATATGCATTTTATAGAGATTTCAGAACAAAAAACATTATTTTAGTTTGGCATTGTGTATGTTAATGCTGTATATGGATGTATTAAACATAATTAGTGAAAGAATAAGTAAAAAAAATGTTTTTGGTCAAAGAAATAAAGAACTAAATTCAATAAATCCTAATTTTCAGAGGATTTTTCTGACCTGTCTGTACTAAAAACTCTTTTATTGTTTTCTGCTTCACTTTATTCAAAGTCAAACTGTGCAGAGAGAGTGTTCACATATTGTGATATGATATAAAAAAGGATTAAACCTGCAACTGCATTATTCTAAAGTGATGATCATCCTGAAAGTGCTTTTGTTTTTAGGCGAAACTGAAATCCTTTCATTTTTCTGTGTTCCATCTTCATTTACTTTTAACCAGTGACATATATACTGATATTTACACATTATTTAAAATATCTCACAGTTATTACCATTATAATAACACCAACATTATTCAAATAGACCTTGTGGTTGCAGAGTTGTACTCATTTTAGTATGGCCATGCTTTTTTCGTGCGGAAACCTCAAAAATAGGCTAGGGTAGAACAGGAAACATTAACCATAGATATGTCACATCGGAAAACAGTTTCATTTTTGAAACAGTGATGTTGTCCTGGTGATAGTTGTGTCAGATCTGAAGTATCAAATATGTAGTTCTGGAGGGCATGGACCAATGAATATATTTTGCCATTGGAATTTGGCTTTATCCCAGACTAGCTCCAATGCTCACTTGCAAGGATGCATCAAGACCATGAAACTAGAAGGAAAATCATCTTGCAACCTCACTGATACCTTTATAATTAATACATTTTTTTTTTTTTATAAACTTGCTATTTTTGTAAATTTGTTTGTGTTTATTGTAATGGGGGAGGTGCATTGTTTTGTAGTATTTGTGAAGCACTTTGTAACCCGGTCTGAAGTTAATATGACTGTATTATGCCAATAATGAATCCTTGAATCCCTTATTAAAGTGCTTGTGCCCTGAAGTCTTTGCATTCAATGTGTTTCCTCACTCAGTTATTCAAGGATTTGTCAGAATGTATCCTCAGTTTAAGGCGCAAGGAACCTATTTTTCCCCTCTTTTCAAGGTCAAGAAGAATAATTATTTTTCAAATTGTTAAGGGGCACTCTGGATATTTTTCACATCAAAGTCTGTTTACAGTTATTGGGTAGAACTACTGCACATTTTAAAACAAGTATAACGCCTTTTGTGGCTCCAGAGGGAGCTGTGCATTTTTTGATAAATGTCTTCAAGTGATGCCACTTGAGTCATCGTCAGTCGGGACTGAATACTACAGTTTGAAAATAAAAAAAATGGAGGTGTAGAGTGGGAAAACTAGCGCAACACACTCAAATCTCCGACTGAACTGTAGGCGGTCAAGCTGCGTTGTTGGTAATGTAGGTGTTAATAGTTTTTACAAGGAAGAGGAATGTATGGAATAAAAAAGACTATATCGCTGATTGTGCTGCGTCGAATGTGATCTTTTTAACACTGCTAATGGAGTTAGCACAACTGTGCCTGAATGAAACATTTAAAAAATTGTGTTTCAGATTTAAAAAATAAATAAATTCTGTGCTGATCGGCTGCCATTCTGAAGATGTGTAATAATATGCCATACCTTTATCAGTTGGGATACTCTTCACATGGCATTTAAGTCCATGGGTGCTTATCAACACAAAAACATACAGTTCCGGTTTTGTGTTGCATTTTTATGAAATGTTGAGCATATCATGGCAAATCAACATGATTCAATGAACAACATTACAAATGAGACCCCTGGTGTTACTGCACCCATCACACATTTAAGATCCATGATCTATACCTCCTGTGGAGATGATCAGAGAAACTTTTAGCAGAATTTATGAGCTAAGTGTAATTCCAATACACCCTAAATCTATGTAAACGCAGGGGTATACATAAATATACAAAATATGTCATGAGCAAACACAAAGAAATAGGCAGCAGCCAGCTAGAAGTGGAAATCACCAGTGGAAAATGGATTAAGAGAATACTCTTAAAAGACGATAGGACAAACCAAGGTATTACTGTAGTTAAGAAAGCATTAAAATATGAGACTGAGTGGAGTTGACTTGCATGGTATCTGTGTCTTAGTGAGAAATAGATAGATTGGATTTAAATCTGAATTATAAATATAATCCATCTACAATACGAGAAGAACGCTAATCGCAGGTGCAATGGGGGCTACTAATTTGTACTGTCTCCTCTACCTCATACAAATCCACCCTATGTCTCCTACCTTTTCACCCACATCAATCTCATTGGCCCAGGCCTTTGAGTCGCCAAAATCTTTATTACCAAATCTCTTTGGAAATCCACGTTAACACCACATCTGTCCCCATTCCTCTTCCCCCTTCCATCCAGGCTCAACTTGCCCTCCAAGGGTCAAGTCTTCTAACAAGGCACACTGGAGTTTATTATGTGTGCACCCTTTAATCACATCGTCATGGTTTTCCATCAGATACCTTGTACCCCTCCCCAACTCAGCCACCCACACAAACCAAGGAAGTGTATTAACCCTCTGGGGTCTAAAGGCATTTTCCCGATTTTTACATATTTTCTTAAATTCACCTTCCTTTTAAAAACGAACCTATTTTTGAGGCCTCCGCTCAAAAAAAACATGCCCATACTAAAAAGAGTATATCTCTGCAAGCACAAGGTTTATTTGAATAATGTTGGTATAAAGGTAATAACTGTAAGATTTGTATATGTGTGTAGATATCAGTATATATGAAATGAAGATGGAACACAGAAAAATGAAAATATTTCAGGTTCGCCTAAAAAGTTTTTAGTACAGACAGGTCAGGCGACGTCTCCGAAAGTTAGGAATTGGCATAATGAGTGCAATTTGAATTTTCTCATGTACCAAATATATATTTCACTTGTATATCACTAATGATGTTCAATACATCTATATACAGCAGTAACATACACAATGCCAAAGCAAAATAATGTTTTTTGCTCTGAAATTCCCATTTTTCACAAAACCAGGTAGCTGTGAGTTTGAGATCCATTATCTCTGCCCCAGATTGGGCTATATGGGTGAATGGAACCTCCTTTGAACCGTTAGAGCCTATAGAATTGAGCCACACCTGCAAAAATGAGATTGACAGAACTGTTTGCTAATAAGAGTCAGTCAGGCGCAGTCCTGTGTGAAATGCTTGCTCTGATAGACCAGGGATTTACCATCCCCCACTTGGGTTTTCTGATTCAAAACTGCTCAGGAACTATTCCAGTGCAGCACAGGGACTAGTTGGACGTATTTCAGTGTGGCTCAACTGGAAGAAGAAGGAGGCTAGTGTTCGTTGGCTCATAGCTCACTGAGGCTGTAGTTTATAGGGATTTGAGGGATATGTGCGGAATCCCTGGGTTGTTTGCTTTCGTTTGAAATATCGCTAGCCTATGTAA
Source organism: Ophiodon elongatus (assembly GCA_016806645.1). Classification (NCBI taxonomy): domain Eukaryota; kingdom Metazoa; phylum Chordata; class Actinopteri; order Perciformes; family Hexagrammidae; genus Ophiodon; species Ophiodon elongatus. The sequence continues at coordinate 1,257,743 of JACSYO010000912.1, read as the reverse complement.
CATAAAGCTAACTCACGTGAGGGCGACATATGGCGAGTGAGTACAGTCGCTGGCGAGATATGAATATGAATATTTGGTTATGCATTTGGTTGGTCTTGTTTAGTTGTGTTTGGAGCATGTACAACTGGCTTACATGATCTTGTAGCCCGGACTTTGCTTGTTAATCTGATAGGCAACATCATTATATTCGTTCTTGATTAGTGAACGAAATTCCCACTGTGTATGCACCATGCAATGTACGTTTTCTCCCCGTGGACCTGGTTTTAAAGGTACTTGCATATGATACATACCCATGTGTTGTATATCATAATTTGCAAAACAATCTCAGCCATCTTTATAATGAGGCACCAATTGTCCTAAGGCACTGTGTAAAGAGATAATTTAGTCAGATTTTTGAAATTCTTCAAATCTCTTGTGAAAACATATCTTTACTCATGTGGACAAACTGTTTTGGTGCTTGACATTGGTTTACCAAAGTCTTATGTTCACAAAAGTAGTGGAATATATGGATACAATTGTAGATACATGTATAATAAATGTCTAAAACCCAATTTTGTAATATCGTTTGTTGACTGTCACTCTACTTCCATCAACTGTTAGAGGGACTGAGATCAAAATTGACTGAGTAATTACTTTATACTACAGATCAAGCTTCATGAGATGTGTGCAAATGAAAAATTAACATTACAACAGTTTTTGTTTTCAAACTAAATATTTACTATATTGCTGAAAGTACGTTGCTAACTGTAAACTTTCTCTTTGCCACTTTCTCTCTTCTCTCTGACCTCTCGGATGCTGACTGAATGAAAACTGCTGTGTCTTTCTGTAGCGTAAGGTGGTAGGTAGGTCCTTAGTGATTTCCTGAGTGTCCATTGGTTAGTTTCATACAAAATGTAGACGGACACACAAATCCACAAATGACGGTGAGAGGCGGAGCTCGAGACACACGTATCACACGTCACATCCATGATCCTGGCTCGCTGTGTGAGTCACGTAAGATCTCGTGAGAACAAGGACACGGAAGTGGAGAGTCTACGATTCTGACAACATCTCAACCATATTTCTGTGCTGTATTATCGCAGGGATAATAATATAAACATTGAGTAAACATCGCATAGATGCGTTCGTCAACTCCAGAGAATTAATATATAATTCATCATCCATGTCTTTGTTCCGAAGCTGCTATAGATGCGCCGACTTGAGGAGTATGGTTTGTTGGAAGCATTCATTGCGGAAACGATGGCACAAATGCTAATTGAGTAGAAAAAGGATTCTCCCTAAACCAGTTGTCAGTTGTAATCTCATTATTTTTTGATGTACTTTGATGCAGCAAAAACACAATATTTACCATAACAATACTACTACCATAATAATAATAATAATAATAATAATAATACGGCGACAAATCCGAAATCATCATCATCGGCCCCAAATCACTAAACAAATCCCACCACAACTTCTCCATCTCCATCGATGGCACCACTGTTCCTGCTTCTACACACATCTGTAACCTTGGTGTCATCTTCGATCTAAACCTCTCCTTTGAACGCCACGTCAATCACATCACAAAAACCGCCTTCTTTCATCTTAAAAACATTCCCCGTCTACGCTCCTCACTCTCCTCTTCAGCCGCTGAAACACTCATCCACACCTTCATCACCTCTCGCCTGGACTACTGCAACAGCATCCTGTATGGCACATCCACCATAATCCTTAACAAACTATAATACATCCAGAACTCAGCTGCCGATCTGCTCTCTCCCTTCCGCACCGAGACCACATCACCCCACTCCCCATACAGCAAATAATACAGTTCAAGATTCTCCTCATCACATACAAAGCCCTTCATAACCTACTCCCTTCATACCTTTCGGACCTCCTGCACCGACACGCTCCCACCCACAACCTCAGATCTGCCGACGCCAACCACCTTACCCCCCTCTACTCTGTCCAAGCATCGGACCTGGGGGGACAGGGCCTTCTCCATTGCTGCCCCCTCCCTCTGGAACTCTCTCTCCCTGCACCTCAGACATTCTCCGTCACTCGTCACTTTCAAATCAGTGCTTAACACTCATTTATTTAAATCTGCTTTTAACCTGTGATTCTAGTTAAGTGTGTCTTTGTTTTGTTTCTTACTGTTATGTAATCTCTCTTGAGTACAGTGTTATTGCTTCTATTGTTTGTTTTTACCATGTAAAGTGCCTTGAGTACCTTTTAAAGTGCTATACAAATAAAATGTATTATTATTATTATATAATGCAGATGAAAAAGTTTATGAAGTATCAAATATTGTTTGTTTGACTCATTTTGACTGGCGTATTACACATATTCAAATATTACAGTCCTTGAGGCAAAGTAACAATATGGAGAACGAAACAATATGGCTAAAATATGAGGAGAATAATAAAATTCTAAGCATATGTGCAGCTCTGGGTTTTCAACTCTGTAAATAGCTGATATATGGAGAAAAACAGGAAATAGAGATGAGAATGATGAGAAGAAGAGATTGGCTGTGTTTAGAATGAGAGAATAACATACAGTAGGTGCACACGTCAGTAATGACTTGGGGCCATGGCCTGGCATCTCTATGACTTTCAAAGCAGGCAAGAGGCGGAAATGAAAAGATGATAACACATAAAATAATACAGACGTACACACACACACACACTTGTGTTAAATGTCACTCAGCTCTGGTTTTATTGAAGTCTGCTTGTGTATCTTTTCCACAGCAGACGGCAATGATTGACAGAGTCTGACTTCCGCTGTGATTTACATGACAGCTTGAAACTACGCCCAACTGCACGCACGCACGCACACACACACACACACACACACACACACACACACACACACACACACACACACACACACACACACACACACAAATGTGTGAAAGGGCAATCTCAAATGATTGATGAATATTATTAAATGTTGGCATATTTGACTATTATGGTCATTGTGGTCCCTTGTTTATGCATGTGTGTTGTGTGTGTGTTTGTTTAACACATGCATATGACATGACGTGATATTTCATTATCATACATTATCTCTGATTTACATTACCAAGATTCGCCTTACAGTTGTAACCATGAATATGGGCAGATTAATTTGCCTCAGTTAGATCACATGCTTTAAGAAGGATTGGTTTGGTGTCGGATTGGGACAATTTTGTGTGCGTGTGTGTGTGTGCGTGTGTCTGCTCTGCTGGTACCAGACTCGAAGGCACAGCAGGTGGGACAGCAGCATTTCAGGGAGGCAGGAACACGGCTAATTACTGTCTGGATCAGTAGTATTGTTAGTTGGCATCTGTTTGCATGTCTGTGTCACCCTGGTGAGAGGAAACAAAGAAAAAAAACTGGATGCTGTTTTCTCTCTTCATTAATGCTTTCAGTGATAGCTAGGTGGTGGTTACCAAGTCAGAATTTCTCAAATTTGGGTTTGGGACTCCGTGTGTGGTTTCTTTGATATGCAGAACGGGTCATGTGAGATTGAATAGAAAAATAATTATAATAATAGGAATAATAATAAACATTCCAGTTTCAATAGGGTCCTCTCTCCTTCTTTTAGCGACTTCTTGCTTAATCCAACAGTTTTTTACACATTGTTCAGTTCTGCTAAAATTAGCTACCGTATTTAGCTTGTCAAATGTTTAGCCATTCCTCTGCCTTCCTTAAGGATAATGGTACATATAATAGATGTAGTTTATTTGCTAGGTTGGAGGCGAGACTCAGTGAGTTAGATGCACAGCTCCGCATCATGTTAGCTCAGTCGTTAGCTACTGTAGTCAGCCACCACCCCTCCCCCCGTAGCCAACGAGACGTAGCTTCTGCTAGCCGTCCCCCGATAGTCCCCGAGCAGCTGGAAGGCTGGAAGGCTGGGTGACTGTCCGAAGGAAGTAGAAGCACATGGTGGACTACCAACCTCTTCACGTTTCTAACCGGTTCTCCCCACTCAGTGACACACCCACTGAGAAACCAACTATCGGCAGCTCCATTCTGAGAAACGTGAAGATAGCGAAACCAGGGGCCACAGTCACATGCATTCCGGGGCCAGAGCGGACGACGTTGAATCCTACTTAAAACTGCTGGCTAGGATAAACGTAAATACAGTAAGATTGTAATACACGTCAGCATTAATGCCTCCCGAATTCACCACTCGGAGGTCACTAAAGTTAATGTGGAGTCGGGTGTGTACATACGGAAGAACAATGTCAGACTCTGAGTGTTTTCTCTGCCCCCCTACCAAATTTGACCAATGATGAGATGTATAGCCGCATGTCATCTTTCCACCACTTCTTGTCGAGGTGGTGTCCAGCAAACAATGTGGGCTTCGTAGATAATTGGCAGACTTTCTGGGGAAAACCTGGTCTGATTAGGAGTGACTGGTTCATCCCACTTTGGATGGAGCAGATCTCATTTCTGCAAATCTGACCCAGTTTATTAGCGGACTTAATCCATGACAACTCAGAGTTCAGACCAGGAAGCAGAGTTGCAGTCTTACACCCTTTCTCTGCACTTCCATTAGAGCAGTTACCCACCCAAAACTCTATAGAGACTGTGTCTGCCCCACGACAATTAAATCAAAGGTAACCAGAAGAAGAGTTATACAAAATAACCTCATAAAAGTTAACACCACCAACGCAACAGTGCAACAAAATAGAAGAATTAAATGTGAACTCTTAAATATCAGATCTCTTCCATCTAAAGCTGTATTGGAAAATGATTTAATGTCAGACAATCATATTGATTTTTTTTGTCTTACTGAAACCTGGCTCTGTCATGAAGAATTAATCAACTCCTCCAAGTCATATTAACTCACATTCCTCAAGGCGCCGGCCGAGGAGGTGGAGTAGCAGCCTTCTTTGACTCAAGAATATTTTGTCAGATGAAAACATGTTGGGAATTTTGGAACTTTTGACATCTATCTTTTTTTCTGATAAATTTTGACTTTTGGATTTCACAAAGCTCTGGAGTTATTGTAAATGTTTGGATCACATGAGTCAGATCGGAATCAGAAATGGTTTATTGCCAAGTATGTTTGCACATACAAGGAATTTAGCTTGGTGATTGGTGTGTGACAATAAACAAAGTGCAATAGTTCCATTCCATTATCCAAACCACTTATCCTATTCAGGGTCGCGAGGAGGCTGGAGCCGATCCCAGCTGACATTGGGCAAAGGCAGGGTTCACCCTGGACAAGTCGCTAGTTTATCGCAGGCCACATATAGAGACAGACAACCATTCACGCTCACATTCACACCTACGGGCAATTTAGAGTCTTCAATTAACCTAAGCTGGGAGGAAGCCGGAGAGAACATGCAAACTCCACACAGAAGGACATCGGGGATTGAAGCCGGGTAAGTGCAATAGTATGAGACATAATTTAAAAATAAAGTAAATGAACATTTACAATAAAATGTGATTTAAACAAACAAACAAACAAATTAAGAGTATGTTAAATAAGTCTATTATTTAAGTGTCAAGTGTATATTTAGGTGAAGAATTGCAGAGGGATGTTTAAATGTATGTAATTGTCCTGGGGATGTAATTCTACGAATAGTATATCATTCTCTACTGAGCCTGTGAGTTACAAGTACAGATGATATTATCTTTACATTTCTCCTCTGCTGTGTGTGCCAAGGCTGCCCTTGGTGCAGAATGAAAAGGAAAACAGTGTTTACGATTTTAACGTCGACATTATCAATGAAGCTTAGAATTATTCAGTACATCCCTTCTGGAACCAAGCAGGTCTGATAATAACAACAAATATGAGATATGTCACGGAGACTGCCGTGGCTCAGCTGAAAGGAAACAAAAATGTTGAGCATTCATGATGATGCATTCTTTATATAGCTTGCCTATCAATTGTTCTAAGCTCAACAAACACAGACAGTATTTGACCAAAATTCCTTCCATTTGTCCAGGACATTGAAGTCAACGGAAACCTTAAATCAGACGAGCTTCCCGAGGCTGGCCACTCTTGCGTTCCATCTTCGTGGTATAGTTTCAGCCGTGGTTCCAGCATTCAACTGTAATTCTACAGCGTACCTACTGTAAATTACAACAACTTTTCAATACTGTAACAATTATTACAGTACAGTGCTGTATAGAAAAGGCATTATACTGTTATTTTAGTGTTATTACTGCAGTGTCCATAAACAGTTAATTACGTAAAGATTATTACAGTACTGTAGAATGTATATTTACAGTATGACTTTGATAGAAGCTAATGATTTTAAAATTTTACATTTCAAAATAAAACCCCTTAATATTGCTGGCTTAGAAATGACTCAGACAAGAGATGGCCTTACAATAATAAGCTTTTAATAAAGCCAAAGCAGTGTCAAACACATTCAATAACTGACAATTTTACAGTGATCATATTTTTGCAAAATAGAAATAATAAACGCACCACATAAAATTGCCTTCATTAAAAAAAATGCATCAAACACTTTCAGTAGCAAAAAACATAAGTAATTACATTCTTGTACAGTACAATCAGACCGTAACTCTGAATCATGTTAAACAGATTCTCAACAATCTATATACAACTCGTATTAATATACTGAATGTATCACTTTTTTATGAGTTATGGTCATTAATGCAATAGAAAGCGAGTAAAAGAACAATATCGGAACTGCACGTTTGAGAAAACTGGATAGAACTGAACAGAACACAATTTTGAAACTTGTTACCTTAAAAGGAATAAAGAACACCAGGATGCAGTGTGGGCTAGCTGTCCTTCCTCCTGTGTGAGGTCCTGTGTGGAGATGTGCTGGGGGCTACATAAAGCCCCACTCAAAGTCAAGGAGGTTTTTTATAAAGGTGGCCACATGGAGATTGACAGCTGCTGGCTTTTTCTGGACCAGCTTCCCTGTCTTTCTGGACACCACCTTCCCAAGGATGGCCTTTGTCCCCCTTTCCGGGTTGAGACCAATGAAGCGCCTACAAATGTAATAACAGAGAAAGCATATATATGTTAGGTGTGGTATGTAAAGAGTATTTGCACTCAATACTGAACCCCATTGGAACAAACAAATACCAATTCGAAATGTTTCTCTCTTTTGGTCAGTTTTGAGTGCGTGGGTATTGTAAGCCCTGTAGAGATCTTCATTTCTCAGGGTATCCCAGTTTTTATGTCGGCTTCATTAATTCCAAGCAAAGTCAATGATGGTTTGACTAGTAGAAGATGAAAGGAGCAATTTAGCTTGTAGCTTCAGGTATGACAAGGCTAAAATTTGGAGAAATTGTCCTTTGTCTGATTTTTCTGGGTAGACCTCCATTTCTTCATAACTGGACTGACTGGGATTCTCAAGTTGCATATCACAACACTCATTACAATCACTGATGCTGCTTGGATTTTTAATTGAGTAAACTAGACTTTCTTCAGAGCAATCTTTTTGCTTTCTGGACATATGTGATGTGAATGTAGACTTAACTGTAAATGTTTTGTCACATTGTCTAAAAGGGCACGCAATTGTCTTGCCTTCGTAATTTGATTTTTCTGATGTGAGAAGCCAGAGATCTTTACATGCTACACATGGCAATATGACATGTAAAATATCCTTCACTGTGCAGTTTATTCCTAATCTATCCATAATTATGCAGAAAAGTGAGTTGTGAATGCTGAAAACTTAGAAAAAGCTCTCGTACATTGAGGGAATACTCACCTAAAAGAAGCATTAGGCATACAACTATGAGTTTGCATGTGCCTGACATGTGCAAATGTACTGCTGCAGGTCTTAACACGTATTTTGCAAGTTATCATCTTTATATTGCACCCTAAAGGGCTTTACAGCAAAATATTCTCAACAGTCCAACAAAATCTACTCTCACAGGATAACACAATCGTTATGTCAAAACAGAGGAGTCCAGTTAACTGTTAGCTATATAACTTCAGTGCACATGTCAATCAACGATTTAGCTCTTATTTGCATCGACTTGCATAATATCCAAGTGTCCCTTTCCTAGGTGGGGAGAAATGCAATTTGACAAATCCTAAAAATCGTTTTATTTGAAGTAACATTAGCCCTACAGTAAATGGTGAAATAGAGCCTAGCCCTTTCCCATAAGCATCATATAAGGGATCATATCTTACGTTGGACTTTCGATTTTATAGAAATTGAATCAACATTAAATGAACATAGCAAATGCTATAGCCGAAGTTAACATAGCCTCAATGTTAAATGAATACGACCATGCTAACGTTAGCTAACTTAACACAGCTTGTAGGTTAAATTGCTGAAAAATTCAATGAAAATCAAATAACTCAACACGCTGGTAACGCGGTTCGACAGAAAAATAATGATATCAACTGTTGTCCACTCAAGAGAGTAACGTTAAAGTATGCTAGCTAAACTTAGCTGAAAGCGTTTGCATGCATGCTTGCCACATGCGGTTAATAACAAGTCATCGGCAACAAATCAATACAATATAATGTAAATTCAGCACAAAATGTCTTAATACGGTAATGCTGACTTTTATAACATTCAAATTGTCTTGTTAAGTGAACCACAGGGGCAGGATGGATTACAGTGTCCGCTGCGGTATGCAGTGTTTGTAGGCCAGGTGAAAGCAGCAGGTGGTGCTCTGTCCACTTCGGTGCTTGCGGGGTCAGAGTCTGTTGAAAATCGTTTCATCAAATTTCATCTTATTATTATTCTTCCATCCTGAATAAAACCACGAATCTATGATATCTATGGCTTTCTTTTCACTTTCTTTACGTTGACTATGTGCTAAATAAGGAGTAGAGACTTGATGCAGTGTGATTTTGAAGAGTAATGGGCTGACTTGGAGTCAAATGAAAAAGATAAAAAATACTGTAGTCTACTGCAAGATTGGACAGTAGCGCTATATATATATAAAAACACATATATATATATATATATATATATATATATATATATATATATATAAAAATATATATGTATATAAACATATATATGTATATGTATATATATGTGTATGTATATGTATATATATACGTATATATATATATATATATATATGTGTATATACGTATATATATATACGTATATATAAACTTAAGTTGACATGAACACTGTTGTTATGCTCATGTGACAGAGTTGAATGGTAGCTACTCCTGATGGGCAGGTTGCACCTTAGCCCCTCCCATCAGTGTACGAATGGGTGAATGATGTCATGTAGTGTTAAAGCGCTTTGAGTGGTCGGAAGTCTAGAAAAGTGCTATACAAGTACAGGTCCATTTCACATCACTCCGTGAAGAATATCTCTGCTCTCGTGAGAGAAGAATATCTCTGCTTTTGTAGACTGCAAGAAGAAAACCATGCTTTGAGCACGAGGAGTGTCACCTTGTTCATCTGACAGAGATCATAAAATACAGCAGAATAACAAAACAATGGACAGATGATGCAGCTGTGCTATGTCCAATCTAATTAATGTTGCTTTGAAAATGATGGCTCTGAGGCAATAATGTGTCATTGTTAAATACCTGTTGCCTCAACTCCTCTCTTCTTGTGTCTCTTCCTCACCTTCTCCACTTGCATCTCCTGTGGGGGAACCTATGATGAGACAAGGCGACAAAAAGAGTCGATGATGTACAAACTCGGAAATGAGGAAGGATCTCTGTTTTATCATGTGTGAAAACTGTGTTTTAAAGGTAGTCGCTGTTTTTTTTGTACACCTAGGGGCTGATTTTCCGAATAGTTTTGGTTATTTTTTATTCACCCGGGATTATTGTTACTGCACAGAAGATGTCAGGAAGTCTGTCATTGTAAAATAATTTTCCTAGAATTATTTAATGAACCTTGATACATTTCCATTAAAGTGAAGTAAGACGACCACCACAGATAATTCCACAATTACCAGAAGAATAGTGGTACAAAATACAAATGAGAAGGTTTCTATCTTCTGTTTATTGCAAAATGGTATGTCCTTAGAATGAGTTAGTATGGGGCATGGAAGTCTCCAATATTAGGCATACCATGGTGGCAACTGTATTATACAATGAAAATTTGCAGGCAGATGACAGGAGTCACCATCCACACAGAAACAACACAGATTACTTAATCTGGCCTAAACAGAGACACTGTCTGAAACTATATTACTGGCCCTGCAACCACTATTGTTAAATGGTTAATACAGTACTGTGACTACTGTCTGTGTCCTTTATGCCTGTGTATTCCTTTGATATTGGGCACATTCATTCAATTTTCTGGCCACAGGTGTTTACTTTTAATGGTGCGGGAGGCCCCATACATGTAGTTTCACAAAGCCAAACCAAATGAACAAGAAAAAATAAATATCAAAACCATTTATTTACGGAGCTGGTACAAACATTTTGTACAAAACCATGTTCTTTTTTTTTCAATAAAACCTTGTTTTTTTTGTCCCATTCCTTCATGAGGTTTGAGGTCGCCGTGCCCTCACTACTCAGAGAAAGTGAACACACACTCCCCTGCAGTGACCAAAAATATTATGTTACCATAGTAACAGGAACAGGAAAAAACATCCCTGATCTCAATAGTGTATTCCACCATTTCAGTCAGGAAGATGGAGTATTTGTTTTAAACAATTTATTTGATGAAATTTCACTGAAGTCAACTTTTGGTTTGAAACTGCAATATCCCTTCTGTGAATACAATGTGTGTGTGTGTAATTGAATTAATTTTTTTTTTAACTTAATTCAGTAAAAAAAAATGAATGAGCATATTTAAAACGATTTAAACAAATATTTTATTAATAATGGTAGCCACTATAAAAACTTTTTTAAATCTACTACATAAGAAAAAGGTGTTCATGTGGTAGTATATTTTATATCAGTCTCAACATCAAATGGAAAGTTGTGGACGTGAGCTGCATGACACAGAACCTGACATTGACGCCTTGCAGTCATAATTTTTTTTCACAGCTTCACACAACAGTAAGGCTTTATTTCCATTACAATTTATCATCTGAGAAATTTAGGATGGCCTTCCTGCATTGGAGAAGGTTTCATTTTTCAAGGAAGAAAACAAAATTTGATTGATGTTGTTAAATCTGCAGAATAAGACTGTAATACTGCATTAAGAAGGAGATGTACATGATATTTGTCTTAAATTGTAAACGAGCTGTGAGGTTTAAGTATGTGGAGGCAAGGTCCATACCATACTGAGTTCAAGTGTGATAGGCTTTTATGAACATCATCATTTTTACTTTTTTAACACCCCTTTTTCTAGCTGTTCTAATAGACTGCTGGGTTCTTTGAATATGCCCCTTTGATGGTCTTCCTCTTAGTTTACTTTTATTTTGTTCCTACTCTGTTGGATTCTGCACACTTCGTTCTGTTTCTGATGGCCTTGCAATGATAGAGCAAGAGATCGACAGCAAAAGTGTTAATGTGGGTAACATGGTTATGTCTTTTTAAATGTATATTTTTCGCTTAAATTTTGACTGCCGTGATCATTTTAAGTGTCCTTTTTCTCTTTTTTGTGAATAGATTTATTTCTATGAATTGGTTTGTTTACCATGATTGAATACTCTATTAGCATAATTATTATTAACCCACCTGTTATATTTACCTAGCTTGTTCTGGGTGCGTGCATACTGTACTATATTAACATGGCAGGGTGTAAACCGAGTTTCTTTGTGCATTAAAAAATTGCATCCAAGACTGAATATGCCAGAAGGTGTTAAATTATCACACTCAGCTTTTTCTTTTTTTCTTTTTACAATTTTACCAACCTTAACCTAAAAGACATTTTTATGTCTGAACAAATATGTCGCTGCTACGCAAGCACTCAGCTTATAGCATACTTATGGTCATTTTGGTGGTCATACATATCACGTTATACCTTGCTTCTCAGAGTAGTTACATATACATATATATATATATAGATATATGAAACCTTTTTTATGTGGTTGTAAGTCCTGGATTCTATTACTTTAAAACCTAGCTGAATCTGGACACATCTGCTTATTGTGTGTTTGTGTTTTATTATTCGTAGCCAAACGTGGATCCATATATTCTAGGGTAGTTGTGCCTCAGGAGAAGAGAGCGTGTCGTTCAATAATTGGAAGATCAGCAGTGTGATCCCCAGCTCCTCAAGTTTGCATGCTGTTCGAAGTGTCACAATTGAACACCAACTTGCTCCTGAAGGCTTTGTTATCAATATGTGAGTGTGAACGATAAGTTCAGAATGTGATGGGTAGGGGTATGTTGTATGGCAGCGTCTGCCATCAGTGTATGAATGTGTGTGTGAATGGATAAATATTAACATGTAGTGTAAAGTGCTTTAAGTCGTCGGAAGACTAGAAAGGCGCTGTATGAATTCAAGTCCATTTACCATCTTACCTCGGACAATTACATCAAAACAGGCCCCTGCAAACAATCAATCTATTCCTTTCTCTATACAAAAACAATCGGAAGCTCTTCTCAGAGCAGAATTTCCTCTAAACCATGGATGTCATAAGGCATGCAATAATGACTCCCACTGCATTTTTGGCAAGACCTAACATGGTTAAGATTAGGAATCGTCCTTGAGTGTCAAGATATCCAAATTGGTCAGGGAATAGGACCTCAATGAATCAGGCTAATCCTAGCACTTGAATACCCGAGCAGGGCAGGTTTTGCAAAGTAGAGCAGTGGGATTCATATAAAAGATGCTTTGAAATCAAGGTAGCGCTAAACAGGTCTTTCTACATTCACTTTCTTGTGGCACTTAAAGAAAAAAAGAGAGTAACAGAAAGACATGAATGCTTTTTGTCAAGCTGCATTTTGATTATTGTAATATAATCTTCAAAATCTGTTATTAAGTTATCCTTAGATTGTCTATGTCTTATTCAATGCTGCCAGGCCCCTGAAGTCACCAGTTTAATACCACAGCAAACACTCCTTGAACTATTTGTCACAGATACAATAGAAGAACAACAGGTGTATCTGCTTGCAACGCAGCTAAGCAAACTCACATTGATATTATGAAGAACTCTTCATGATATTATTATGAAGAACTCAGCAAATAATTGCTTTTAGGATTTGAAGTTGCTCAGCCTGTAAGAGGCAGCTCTTAATATAGCAGCTTACTATGGCTGCACATTATTTTCCATTACTCCCTTGCAAGAGTAAAAAAAAAAAAAAAAAATCTGTAGAAATTATGCTGAAAATGCATTTTTGACGATTGCTCTAACACAGTGACAAACACATTGCGTTTCCTGTGGCTGCCTCACTATAAACACTCTGTGTTTTGCCAGTTGAACACTTAATGTGAAGCAATGGCAGCAGGAAATGTTCTCCATTAGCAGTAATAATACAGCTCTGATATGGTTTAAAGTTATCAAACAGTTAACAGTGGGTGCTGTTCATTATGCTAATGTCGCTCCTCAATTTCTTTCCACGCCTTATCTCCTCATGTCTTAGTCCCACCTAAGAAAAATGCAAGGAGAGGAGGTGAGGAAGAGACACAAGAAGGAGGAGTCAAAGAAACAGGCATTTGAAAAATGAATCCTTTCCTCGGAGCCTTCATTTTAAAGGGCCATCAATTAAATATGATGTGTGGCACAGCTGCATCAGCTGTCCATTGTTTTGTTGTAATGCTGTATTTTATGAGCATAACTGTTTACATGACAACTTAATCCAATTCACAGTGTGGCATAATACATTTATTTAACACACACACACACATCGGCTATGAATATATATTATAGTGTTTGTATATATATATATATATATATATATATATATATATATATTTATATATATATATATATATATTTATATATATTATTGCCTATATGTATGTAACCTAGTGGGGAAAAGGTTGTCACCACTAAAGCCACTAGAGGACACTGTACTTCAGAGAAAGCCAGCGAGACGTAAAGAGCGAAGCAGGAAGTAAAATGCTTCGTATTGAGTGACTAACCTGTGGAGCGTTAGTTGTTTTCCATGTGGGTAAATATGTTCTAAATGTTATTTCTATACAAAACGATCGAAAGATGTTCATTAATATGAGTGTATAGAAGTCAGGAGAATGTATTGTATGTCGCTAAATGCATCGATGGTGATTTAATTGGTCCGATGTTTACAGATTTTATCTACATGTGCGGAGTGTTAATGAGAAGACTGGAAAGCTAATAATGTTCAGCATTTTAAGAACATCCTACAGGGATACGTTCTGCTATCATTCCTGTTCAAGAACATTTATTGTGTGTCCATTGTACCGAAAATAATGTTTATTTTCGTTATGTAGTGCTGTATAGGATGGGTGTCTGTAACCGCCACATGTGCACATAAGCTAGCACCAAGATAAGACGTAGTGAGTATATTGAGATATACGGCATCATTTCTCTTTATTAATGGACCAAATGTTTCATGTTGTTAATTTCAGAGTTACCTGTGGTATTGTTTGTTGTCTTTTATTTTCGTTTTAACAGAAGAGCTACCACTACAGTTATTTATGTACTGGATTTATGCACTTGAGTTATGCACTGATTGTTTGTACTGAGCGACACAGTTTCAAGGGACTTTGAGTAAGTTTAGGCTTTAAGTCATTTCCTCAGATTGGTGAATGCACTTTATAGGTTAGTGACCAAGATTGGTGAAACGTGTTGAAGTATGATTTTGTGTGCACAGTACAATTTTCAATGTACCGGAAAACCTTTGTTGAATCTAACACCAATTGAACATTCCAAATTAATTTAATACTTCTCTATTCTTTTAAGAGTCGTCGAGAAATAAAGATCCCTGAATATAGCTTTGTGTCTGGTGTCATATCAACATGCCTACATGTATTTAATTTTTTGTATATAAATATATATATACAAATATCACACACAAACACACTCCTTGCTATCTATATGACATAAGGAATGCAGATAGAACAGCGCCTTACAAGGAGGTAAAGGGAAGGAAGTTTTATCTCACATTTGATCATATTAAATAACGACAATTTATGAACACAAAAGGAACTGTTACATGGTCCTGCCATGGTTTCGAGATTATTCCAACTATATACATAACGCGCTACTAATAAATGTGTCACTTAGAGATCAAGAGCCCACACCCCAAGGGGTACACCAGTCAAGTGTGAAGCAGATCGAATAAACGGTTGTCGAGAAATGGAAGGACAGACAGACATAAAGACAGACTCTGCTTCCATTTGATTTAGACCGGTGCAGACCCCATTCATGGCGTGGGCCGCTTGGCCCTGGAAAGTGTACAACCGGTCCTCGCTCGTTGACTCCAGGGAAGTGAGGAAGAGTTTGGTTGTATCGTTACTATATCAAGCATCCAGCTCCCAAAAAGGAACTGCAGTCAATGAGCCACAGCTTGTAAATGCATACTGTGGACGACAAGCTCAAGTCTGCAGAGCCCTGAAGCCCCCCGCCCCTCAGACAGACAGACATCCTTTGCTTTACAGGTAGCTATAGTAATTATGGTGGTTGTCTCATAGGTAATAAGATAATAATAGGTATTGTAGATGTAATAGAAGTTCCAAATCAAATGCATTTAAAGTTTTGTATAATTCATAGCTTACACTTTAAACCTACTTTCATCCACCTGGAAGTTTTCTTTGTGCTCCTCTCTTTCCGACTCCCCTTTCTCTCTCACACATACACACTTTTCTTTTGCCTGAAGCCTCACATTTATCTGCCTGTCAATCAAACAGACTAAAAAAACTAAACAAATTAAAATATTTGTGTACCTTTACTTCCAGGCAAATTCAAACAGCATATCAAGCTCAGTGTTTAGAGAACCCCCAAAATGAAATTGCAAATAACCCTGTCTGCTCCAGAAGAAAAAAAAAGAAAATACCTACTTAGCAACGTGTAGAAGTAGGCCTTGATGGAAAGGAGACCTGCAGGCAATGTGAGAAAGTAAACAAATCTCATACAAGTGCACCCATGATCTCAAAGAGTGTGTCTGTGTGAAACTAAATAAACTTTAGATGAATAAGGAAAACAAAATAACTTTTTTAACAATACTGTGAATACTTCCAGGCCATAAATCACTTTTGTGATCCATATCGCAATGCTGTGTGATGGAGTTCAGTTTTAATATATCAGGCGTTGTGGGATTTAAATGAACACTTGTCTTCTGAAATTAAGGGAGTAAAACGTAGATAAAATTCATCCGTTTCCAATTCCTGCCGTCCTAACTTTCTCTCATCCTCTGTCTTCATTGAAAACATCTTGTAGGTTTGTGTTTTATTAAAAGCATTATGTCCAAATGTATTCACTAATTATGCTCTAATGGTGACTTAGGGCTAGGAAAATACGAGCATTGTTCTCTTTCAAAACGACCCCCCGTCATCTAACATACTGGAAAACTGCTTGCAAATTAAGTGAGCACATTAATCACGATTACTCAATTTGTCTTTAATGTTGTGTAGTGTGCTATCCGACAAGCTCGGGATCTCCACATGCATTGAGAGCTTTTCTGTGACCACTGCCTTTCTCAAGTGTGAAATTACTATCAAATTGAGGATGAGTTGTAAAACAGGCCGCCTGTGTGTGCAGCTTGGCTGTGGTTCCAATGACTTCACATGTGTCATTTCTCCCATTGAAAAACCAGGCAAGTTTAAGGGATAAAGATTTAAGGGATTAAGAGCAATAAAATAACATAAGATAAAATAAGGTAATCCTTTATTAGTCCCGCACCGGGGACATTTACAGTATGTACAGCAGCATAGGGTAAAATGCAAACAAGAGACATAGTAAAAAGAAACAAGATCAAAACAAGTATTATAAATAAGCAATAAAAGAACAGTAATAAAAAACAGTAAAGAATCCACATTAACTGAAATATTATATATACAGACAGAATAACTATTATTGCACAGTGTATTTATATTACAATGGTATCGATGAGAAGTTTTAGAAATATGGCCATTTTTATTTTTCTCTCCTTTTAAGTTTAATGCAGTGCTATATAACCATTGCATCTATAATCTACCTCACACTTTATACTTTTCTGTGTTTTGGTCTAAGGTTGTTGATGTCTGGCATGGCCCATCCGTACCAATTAAGGGAGCGCTTAATGCCACAAAATGCAATAATACTGTATTTTATCAAATAGAGTGCTTCCAACTTTGTGGCAATCATACAGTTTAAGTACACAAAGCAAGGTTCATAAGGAGTTTGGTGTGGAAGAACTTTACTGGCCTACACACAGCTAACATAAAGAAATAGTAATTTCAGATTATTTTGCACTCAACAGCTCATGTTGGTTGATTCAAACTTTTTTTTCTTGCAAATCTTTGAATTCTTCTCTTAAATCTACCACTGTAATCTCTGAGAATATCCATTTATTTTCTCATAAGTTTATGATTTTAATCCAGGAAATGTTTTCCATTTTTGTTTTGTTTGCCTTCCACTGTTTCTTTTTTTTAACCTACAATAGCCCAAATACGCTGCGGTATAATCAGAACACACCAGCAAACATCTGTTTGTTTGTATTGGTCGCATTGTTGGACCAAATGTAAAAGGTACCTTCAACAACATGAACTAAAGGATCACTCAACAACACCATGAGCAAGATCTTCCACTCGGATTCACAAACTCTATAAGCCAATGAACTAACCTGAGCAACTAACTGAAGACACAGTACGTCACTCTGTTATTCTCTGTGTGTGTGTGTGTGCGTGTGTGTGCGTGTGTGTGTGTGTGTGTGTTTTCATACCTAGGAAGGCTGAGCCTGAAATTAAAAGCCTTTGTATTAGTTAATGGGTACCAACATACTTAAACAGATTAAACAGACATTTACATTAATTAATAATTAGCCCATGCTTTAGGAGTTGGGCTGGGAATTTAAAACTGTATGTAATATATGTGTGTGTGTGTGTGTGCACGTGTACGTGTGCATGTGTGTGCAGTGCATGTGAATGTCTTGAGCTTTGATCATTCCATCCACGGCTCAGATAGTGACTGTGATGTTCTTGTATTTCATGCTCTTAGGATTGCAGTGAGGAGGTGTTTCAGGCTCCATCAGTTTCTTTCTTCCTCTGTAAGTTCGGCTGTCTCTCTGAGGTCACATGCTTTACTGGTTGTGACAGGGCCAAACCATACATATCAATAGACAAACAGACAAATAAATTCAGACACTCAGACTGTAGATGTTTGTGTGTGCGTGTGTGTGTGTGGGTGGGTGTGCGTCCATCCACACATTTCAGTCCTCTGCACTGAAGAAGCGAGTCAATAAATCTATCTTAACATCCACTGACATTTCACAACCTCTCTTGATCTCCCTTTTCTCTTCCTTTGTGTTCTATCCTCGAAGCACTTCAATCATTAAGCAGGTCACTCATAAGAGTAACCACACCATCAATGCACATTCAACAAGACTTAGACACAGAAAAAAAGCCTTTACGAATTAATGTAAGCACACAGACAAATGCTTCAACAGACACACAAACTCGTTCACACACACACTCACACACACAGTTTAACATATTTTATTGCATCTATAAGGCCAAGGGGCAGTTCCGTCCGTACGGAATACACCAGGGCGATGGAGGGGAAAGAGTTTTGTGCAAACAATCTGTATTGCTGTTTCCATACATTTATCAATGAACTGTATGTGGTTGATCTTAAACTTCATTTGCTTTTCTAAATGTGCATTTGCATACAGCCTTGAGGAAAGCAAGGACATGAATTCAAACAAAGAGTGCAGTGAATGAGATTGCTAGCATTGCTCAAACACACACGCCCACGAAACTCACCACATTTCTGCCTTTTCCTTCTTTAGAGCGCGGACAACGAGCACACTTTCACATATCACTTTGACAACTGCCCTAGATAATATATGGGCCGTAGGGACATTCACCTACAGAGTGGAAATATTAATGAACATAAAAAAAGAAATAACAAAAAAAAAGCATCTCTTTTCTGTGTGGTTTTACCGCTGTATCACTTGTCACACAGGAACACTCGCTACATTTTCTATCACATGGCTGTGGCTTTGACCTTGGCCCTCCTCACTAATCTTCACTTCTTTGTCTGATTGTGTTACGAAGTTGTGGCTTTTGGATCTCACTCATGAAATGTGACTAAATGAAATGTGTGGATACTGTATTATTGGAAGAGAGAAATTAACAGTAATTGAGAATGCAGTTTTGAGCTGTCACAAAAATTCTCACATAGATACAAAAATGTTTCATAAAATCTGATTACTACTCTAGTTTTAAGGTTTGTAAGCTTTCTTTTCTTTCCTGAAAAGGAGTTTTAATTCAGTCGAGGTTTCATATTGTACAACCTTTTAATGTTGTACATTTGTCTGTTCACTGTGACCCAAAACAAAGCTGAAAGGTGCTGGCCTTGTACATGCTCACAAACACACACACACACACACACACACACACACACACACAGAGATGATGAGATAAGGCCCTGGTCTTGGACTACATTGTGAGACCTTGTAGAGACAGGAGAGTTCCATTAGCTAAAGCAGCCGAGCATGGCCACTGCTGGCTCATCACTATCTGCCGCCCCATCTAGTCAGGAGAGAGAGAGAGAGAGAGAGAGAGAGAGAGACAGAGAGAGAGAGACAGAGACAGAGACAGAGAGAGAGAGAGAGAGAGAGAAATAAGACGAGGTGCATAGAGAATGTAAGTGAGGGAAGAAAACAGCACAGAGGGAAGTTCTGAGGGGGGTAAGGAAAAGGGAGGGAGGGAGGGAGAGAGAGAAAAGAAAGGGAGACGGAAATAAATCAGTGAATATCACTTCACACATCACAGTCTATTTGGTCAGCAGATGATTAGTCAGCATACATGGTACAAAAGAGCTGAGGGACCAATATATTTACCATTAAAGCAGTGGTTTCATGTTTCACTCTGATTTACGGAGGTTTAAATAGCGTATCATTCCCCAGTTACTCACCATATTGTTAACAATATATCAATGCTATTGCACTCTTATTGGAATCTAACTAGACATATAGTACAATTACTCATGACGCTATGGGCTTATTCTCGGGGTGCTCATCATGCTGGAGTTGATTAAGTTAGAGAATGTGTTTGCCTGACTGTTTGTCCATCTGCTTGCAAAACAATTAAGCACATGCCTTGGTTTTCTCTCTTCTCGCTCATCTCCTCTCCTCTCCTCTCTTCTCCATTCCTCTCATCTCCTCTCCTCTCCTCTCTTCTCCATTCCTCTCCTCTCCTCTCCTCTCCTCTCCTCTCCTCTCTTCTCTTCTCTTCTCTTCTCTTCTCTTCTCTTCTCTTCTCTTCTCTTCTCCTCTCCTCTCCTCTCCTGTGTTTGGTGTCCTCAAGGGAGCTAACTTCTCTACCTCCCTCCTCATTTCTCTCCCTCTCCTCCTCTCCTTTAATTCCCTGCCTGCGGAACACTGAGAAAAGTGCTGATGAACAATTAAATACGGTCCTTCCCCAGGGAGGCAAGGTCACTTGTGTGCGTGTGTGTGTGGGGGGTGGTGGTAACTGCAACATTTGTGTGTGTCTGTGTGTGTGCACATGCGTGTGTGTGTGTGTGTGTGCATGAGAGAGACTTGGCAGATGTACAGATTTATGCCAGAAAGAGGGTCAAACAGTTTGTGAAGGCGTTAGAGCACTGGTATTGAGAATATATTTTTGTCCATAACACGGCAGTGAAAAATGCAGAACCAATAATTCATGATAGGTATAGCATTGTGTAAGCATTGTAGGTTAATCACTGATCCTTTTTGTTGGCAGCACTGTACATCAGACCCAAATGTAACATTAGTGTATCACACACGATTGCTTTTATACTCTCAATGGCCATTTTTCTAGGTACACCTTGCTAGTACTGGGTTGGACACATCTTTGCCTTCAGAATTGCTTTAATTTTGAGCTGAACTAGAGCTAGAAATTATACACGAACCAATAAGTGACCTCAAAGTGATTACGTCTCATATATACCATCTAATGTAATATAATCTAATGTCACTTGTCATTTAACACATTGTTATGGCCTACACAGTTAATCTGATATTAATGTAAACACCCTCAAATTGAAGTTTAGAGATAACAATTTAACCTCTGAGTCATTGTTTTTATTTCAAATATGAAGTGCTGAAGTACAGATACAACAGAACAGAATAGTGGTCCTGTTCAAATACCATGTAGTGCACTGCAGCAGTGTTTTACAGCTGCAGAGGCTGCAGAGGTTGCAGCTCATGCAATGATGCAGGAAGTTTTATGAACTAATTTAAAGAGAGTTTGGAGTTTAAATAGTGTTAATGGTTAGGCCATTTAAATAGAAACAGATGTTCATGTTTAAATACTAAACCATTTAGAACCACATATGTAAACAGTTTATTTCCCTGATATGCATTTGCAAACATACACATGCTCACTTTACAAATAAACAACGCTTATGACATCCCAAACAGCGAGGAGACAATCATGACCATCTTGCAATGCCGCTCATCATCTCTCTCGGGATTCGACAGCAGCAGAGGAGTAGGTGGAGTTCAAAGCAGAGTAAAAATAAAGAAACAAAATGTAAACTGCAAAACAGAGCATTCTGGCAGTTTCCTCTCAATCGCCGTCTGGCTAACCATTATTAGCTGCCTCTGTGTGTGGGAAATCATTTATTTTAGAAAAACAAAATGTGTCAAGTTTATCCCTGGGGCCAGAAACTATTTCTGTGCGTTCAAGAAAGGAAGTCTTGAATGTGATGATATCCTGAAGGCAATTTGTTATTTATTAATTTCCTCTCATGCATTTTATTGAGCTGTGGTTTAACGGGGGAGCTCCAATTTAAACAAAAATACATGGTCTATTTACAGCCCAGCCAGGGTTATACAAAGAAAAATGCTTGTGGGAAAGAAAGACATTTCATTTCACTGCTTTTTAAGTATATTAATTATCTGTGCTCTAGTATGTCACCTCACATTCAGGATCACTTCACTAAATTTGATATCTGCAACTCTATTTGTATGCTTCTCATGGAGCCATGCATATCTGTTTGCTTTCCTGACCTCGCCAGTTGAATGCCAGCCCCACCATTTCAAATTCAGCCTCAACAATAATTATGTTTTCTGTCACCTTTGGTAATCTTGCCCTCTACAGATCCCCTCCATCACTGCTGACAAGACAATGGTGAGTGCTGCCCAGAAAGCTAAATATTCTGCACAACTCTAAACCCACAATAGAGCCACAGCCTAGTACTACAAATACAAAATCAGACCTTTCCCCGCCAGAGACTGTGTCCAGCTACTCGCTCAACTTTAGTCATCTCCTGTCTGTGCTACTACAACTCCCTCTGCGGACGCACCCCTTCCAGCCCCCACAACTCATCCAGAACACCGAAGCACGCTTCGTCCTCAACCTTCCCAGACCCTCCCATGTTATCCCCCTCATACAGTCCCACCTCCCGCTTGTGTTGAATACAAAATCCTGCTGTTGGCAAACAAGGCAGCAAAGGGATCCACACATGCACACCACTAGGCCACTGTCCAGGTCTACACACACCAGTCTGCTCTGTTTTTCTGCCACCACTGGCCATTCTGCATGCCACTTTAATTCATTCCCAGTCTGGCTGTGGTTCCAGCAGTTTCCCACTGGCTGTCTTTTGTTGCCTCTTCCATCCCCCTACCCCATTTGCAATTTCTCCTCAAGTATCCTGTCTGTGTTTCATAAGTATTTATTGTAATTCTGGCCTCTTGGTAGGATTTCACAAATTCTACTGTTGCACTCCAATTAAGTTGCCCAGAATGAGTGCGTCAGTCAAATTAATGAAATGTAAATGTCTTTCTGCCTGCCGATGTTTTTCATTCTCTCTCCTCTTGTTCATGAATGTATGAACGTGTTGTGGCAGCACTGAAAGAACATCTGAATATCAAATTTTGAGCTCACTAAGCCTGCATGGTGGTAATGTATGCTTCCTACCCAGAATGTGATATACATGTGTGTCCACGGGTGCATGTATAGTTTTAAGTCTCTTGCATTAACCCGGTGAACCTCAGACGTGGGGAGCCTACCTAAAGGTTTGTTTGGTGTGTGACATGTTGTGCATGAGCATGGATTAGGCACACATCACGGCATGGATCGAAGCCCTATAAGGTGACAATACAACTTGGGAAGACTATAGCTTGATTGCTCACTGCTTGCACAATAACCTTTAGAAAGGAGCCATGAAGCCCCATGCATATGCAATTTCTTCCACAACACGTGATTCTCAGATTTTTACTGTGACCCTAATATTATATGTGACCACTTTCACTTAGTCTTTACCTTTTATCAGTTATGTGATAACCCTCATTAGAATTTAAGAGTATGGCATGCATGCTGCTGTACGTACATTTTTAGCCATTCTAGCAGCATGGTTCAAAGTTAAGGTCAAATTTATTTGTATAACATATTTAAAACAACCACAGTTGACCGAAGTGCTGAACAGGATCAAAATACCAAATAAACAAATACAAATAACAAAATATTAATAAAGGAAAACAGTAAACATAATTAAGGATTAATACAATAAGAGAAAGAAAGAAGAAAAGGTCTGAGCAGCTCTCATATGAATAGGTAAGCTGTTCCAGAAATTGGAGGCATCCCCCGCTAATGCACGGCGGTCTCTATTTTTTGTGCCCTGATCTCCGAACACACAACCATCTGGTATGATGATACAAAAGATCTGCTAGATTAGGTGGATCCCCTCCCGTGTATGGATGATTGTGTGGATTGAGTTGGGTCAGACAAGTTTGTCACTAAGTTGGACCTCTTGAAGGGATACTGGCAGGTGCCCCTTTCAAAGCGTGCAGCAGAGGTCTGAGCTTTTGTAACCCCTGACCATTTTCTTCAGTACACCGTCATGCCCTTTGGATTAAGAAATGCTCCTGCCACTTTCCAGAGGTTGATGAGTACGGTTATTTTTGGGGTTAAAAACTGTAAGGCTTAACTAGATGACATTGTGTGTTATTCTCCCACGTGGTCTGAGCATTTAGATACCTTACGGGAGATATTCAGTCACTTGGGGGTGCGTCGTTGACTTTAAATCTGTCTAAATGTGAGTTTGGTGAGGCGGTGGTCACATATCTGGAGAAACAAGTGGGGCAGGGGCAGGTGCAACCTCTATCTGCCAAAATCCAGGCCATCCTGGATTTCCCTGTGCCGGAGACGCGGCGGCAACTCTGCCGGTTCCTGGGGATGTGTGGTTATTATCGTGGGTTCTGTAAGAACTTTGCCAGTGTGGTAGCGCCCCTCACTAGTTTGTTCAGTCCCTCCTGCCAATTCGTTTGGGCTGCCGTGTGTCAGGAGTCATTCGATTCTGCCAAAGCTCTGCTTTGCAGGTGCATGTTTTCTACCGCGCCTGATTTTGTTCGTCCCTTTAAAATTGAGGTAGACGCCAGTGCTCATGGTGAAGGCGCTGTTCTTGTTCAGAAAGAAGATCGTGGTATTGACCATCCCGTGTGTTATTTCTAGAAGAAATTTAACAAAAATCGACTGAATTACAACACTATCAAAAAGGAAGCTTTGCCATTGCTTTTGGCAATTCAGCACTTTGAAGTATATGTTGGTTCGAGCTCGACCCCAGTCCTGGTGTATTCCGACCACAATCCACTTGTGTTCTTGTCTCATATGTGAAACTACAATTGACGTCTTATGCGCTCAATCATTGCATTGGTATCCCCTGGAACCATAACTTTGGTCTCAGGCACCCCAAGGACTCTTTTAGGTGGAACACCCTGGAGAGGAGACAGAGGTGAGTGAACACGGTAAACATTGCATATTATTTGGCTGCACCAAGACAGTTTATACTCCCAATCCTTTGAGCAACGACAGCCAAACTAATAATAAATTTGTCCTTACAGGTTTGCATTCCAACAATATACATTCCATTTCAATAAAGCATTTAAACCTTTTGAGTGTGCTTAATTACTTCAAGCTGGCTACCAGTGCTCGTAATGGAGGGTCTTCATTACACGGATGTGTTGTCCCGTGTAGGGTGTTGAACAAACATTTCTTCTGTAACATCCCGTTAGTCCCATGTGTGTGTCTCTTGATCTGTCATTCCCTACACCTGTTCTCAATCACCTGCCCCTGTTTTTTCCCTTTTCCAACCCCACACATATATACTCCCCTGCTTTCCCTGTTCCGGTGCCAGATTGTCTTTGTCCTACTTGGTGTGTTCATCGCCTTTCAGCAGTATTAGCCCTTGTTTGCTTCTATGGTTTTTGACTCTGCCTTACTCTCGGTTTTGGGATTTTTGCCTGCTCCCTGTCAGACTTGTTTGCCTCTACGGACGGACCCCCTGTGTATGACCTTTTGTAAACCTAGTAAAAAGACCTTGCCTTCTACCTCACTTCATCTCCAGTGCCAATCTCTGCTCTTTGAGTACATCTTCAGGGAGAAGAAATGTTTGATCTTAGTTGGGGGATGTTATGACAGAGCGTCATATGAAGACGATTAACATTAATGCTGTTCACCTCCCTGCTTGAGGGGGGTGCTGTTACATTGTTTTCCGTGTTTTGCTCGGTTTCGTTGCAGGTGATTGGACGGAGGTATTTAAGAGGGAACCTCTCTCCTGTCTTCAGCGCCCAAACAGGCCATGCTGCACTTTGCTGATCCTTGGGGGGGTATTGAGCAGTCTGTGTAGTAGTAGTAGTGAGAAGCCCTTTTTGTTCAAACTTGTTTTCTCCTGTTGGTATTGAGGTAGGTAAGATACCTGTACTTTTGTTACTTTGTGTGGGCTAGGGAAGTGAGGCTACTTGCAAAGATTGTTTTGTTTGTTTTGGGCCAGGCTCACCCTGATTATTGCTACCACTATCACAATAAATAAATATTGTGGACTGTATCACTGCAGCATTGGTCGTTATTTGGGGGAGAAAGGGAGATCCATCGTTATGCTGCGCTCAGGTTTCCCCTAGACTGGGCGTAACACCATCCCATTCAAAACCTTAAAAACAAGCAAAATCTTAATCAATCCTGAAACCGACAGGAAGCCAGTGGAGGGAGGCAAATACTGCTTTCTTTTCTTTTCCCGGCAATGAAGAGACTGTTCACGACATACAAAGAATTACAGTAGACTAACAGAGGTAATGAAATCATAAATAACTCTCTCGGATGTCAGCCATTCAAGGACATCAAATACCAACTTTCTTTCACGCCCCTCAGTGTCTGATACTCACCAGGCTTTCAAGTAACCACAATGTAAACCCATCCACGGCATTATTAGACACTCAGCGAAAATGCTCTGGGAATGTGATGACACAGAATAAAGACAAAGTGTTACAAACTGTTTGTGTCCTGTAGGCCACAAGTTGTTTACTTTTAACTGACCTTAACCCACACTGTCCTCCGGGGACAGACAGGAGGCTAACTGACTGGAAAGGTGAGGCCCTCCCAGGGCCAGGCGGTTCCAAGGAATGGGTTAGGGGCTGTAGCAGGCTGGGATGGGGAGCAGGCTGAAAGCTAGCAGACTGGGAATATGGGGTGTTAAAAATTTTTTTGCCACTTCGGCAAAGATGTCTTCAGTCAGCTTAGATGTAGCTTCTGGGTGTGCCATCTTCAAAGCAGCCTGTTTGTATTCGTGGCAAGGAGCTCTCTTCCATTCTCCATACAAGCAGAGGAGGGAAAAAGTACTGCTAAAACAATTCTGCTGGGTCCATGCTTGGTTAGGTCATTCTGTCACGGGTGTCAGTTCAAAGGAGGACCCAAATGCAGGACTCAAGGCAGACGGGTAGAATTAAACATAAAGCAAGCTTTCATAACAAAAACTGGTACAAAAATGAAACTGACAGGCAACAAAAACTGAGGAAAAATACCAAAAAACTAAACTGAAGAAGGGATGGTAAAACGTAAGGTAGGCAGGAAATCCAACAAGTAACACAAGAAACGAATGCTGGAACATGGACACCAGCAAACCAAAGCCGGAAGTGAAACCAAACATATCAAATGAAGGGAGTAACTTTTAAAATAAAACAGGAAACAAAACTACACCAAAGTCAAAGATCATGACAAAGTTGCACACTTCCACATCAAACATGGTTGATGGCAGAAAGAAAATGTTTAAAATAAGATCAGTATTGGACTCGTTGAAATGGTAACAAAAAGTATTGTATTAAATAAATGTAATATTGCCCATCCCTAGCCGCTAGTGTAAGCATAGACTCTTACTGTTGTTAGGAAGAGGCAATATGAAAGAAAGACTGAGCTATTCTTTGTCCTTGAGTTTAAAAAAAGAAGTCTCCTCCCTTCATCTGCCTTACCCTGTTGCTGAGCAGCAAAACAGCTCCATATCTCTCACTTTTTCCCTCCACAATTTTCCTTAAGGGCCTGCCGAAAGGGAGCAAAAATATGATATGGATAAACGAGGAAAGAAATAAAGATAGAGACAGGTGTAGACGGAAAGATGGAGAGATGGATAGAAGATGGGGAGCAAGGTGAAAGGGGAAATGGAAAGATGGATAGAAAGATGGATGCATGATTAGGTGGGAGGGTGGGGAGTTAGTGGCATCTATAAATAGGTGAATGAATGGATGCATGGCTGGTTGCTGGCTGAATGAGTGGATGGATGGATGAATGGATGGTTAGAGAGATGAAAAGCCTTGCGGTAAGGAGAGATATCAGAAGATGAATGAATGCAGAGCAGCTACCCCTCTGCATTTCTCCATCTTCTTTACCTCTTTTTCTCTCCCCCCCCCAGCTCTCCCTCTCTCTCCTATTCTTGGTCTCTCTCGCTCTAACATTGTTCCTGTTATGCTCTCTCTCTCGCTCACCCTCCCTCTTTTTCGCTCTCTTATTTGGACCAGATGAGTAATAGCTGTGGCGCTGTGGCTTGACTGATTAATGCACTCGAAGAGCCCAGGGAGGTGGAGCACAACAAACAGACGGACGAGGAAGGAAAAAGAGCGTGAGGAAAGATTGGAGAGAGAAGAATGAGCAAGAGTCAGAGAGAATGAGTGTGTGTGCATGAATGTGTGTGTATGTGTGTGTGTGTGTTAGTCCATGTAGCAGAAACCCCCGTGCTGCCATCCAGAAGCTGCCGCACCAAGTGGTTTGATTCTCAAAGGGAGGTACCCTTCCCCTCATCAGTGGAAATGTTGTCTCTTTTCCAGTTTAGAACAATCATGCTCACTCATACTGTATGACCAATCAGCCAGCACTGGGATTCCTGTGAGGGAACTGATGAAGAGGCACACAGAGACAAAGTGAGAAAAAGAGAATAAAGACAGAGGAAGGTAAGACAAAGTGAGCGGGAAGTTACTGTAGTTTTTCACTCTCGGGTTGATGAGGTCTAAACTAACATTAGAAGTGATTGCAGGACCCACAATCTCTTCTCTCTGTCACCTCTTCCTCTCTCTATCGCTTTGTCGCCTTGCTCCCATCTCCATCCCATCTCTGTTAGCTCTAATGGCTTTTCTTCTGGCTTTTCTTCTGTCTTTCTGCACTCATGGTAATGATGCAGTAATGATGCATCATGCAGAGAATCAGCCTCCCCCATTTGTTGATTGTTTTTGTGCAGTCTATGGAAGCAAGCCACTTCACCCTGAGCTTTAACATGACATCTTGGAATTAACCCAATGCAGCCCTAAAAGGTTAAACTAAGGATTAATGAACAACGACCAAGATGTATACGTCAACATCAGTTAGTCTGTTGCAAACTCAATTTAGCCTACAAATTCAGCATTTATAGTTGTTTCCTCTAAATCAAGCCTAGATCTTTGTGTTTGAAGGTAATTGCTTCTCGGAATCACTTAACAAGAGAACAGCATCATAAAGTCATGGCTGATGAGGGCCCTACACTGTAGGGGGCGTCCCCTCTAAAAATGTACATGGTTGTATTTGATTTGTCAAGTCTTGTTTGATTTTATATTGATCCCACTAAGTTTTATGTATCCATAGAAAAATAGCAAAACAAATAAAATGATTGGCTTAGCTGTTATTTCAGAATGCTTTTTGGTGTGTGCGTGTGCGTGTGTGTGTGTGTAGGTGGAGCACAAGATGGATACACTGACAGACATGACACATCAGGCAAGTGTTGCCGCTTTTTAAGGTTCCAGGAGGGAAATTTAGTCATCCTCAACAATTGTTGTATTACAGTTTTGGAATGACGAAGACAGTCATAGAACAATTAGATACATAATCGGCTCTAAGGATTCTTCCTTGGCAACTATTGTGTTTTTTTTCCCCAAACGATGTACAGATTGTTGCATTCTAGTATCTCAAAAGGCTTGAAGAAATGTGCATATAGCTGCAGTAATGGGAAAAAAATCTCCTTGGAGGAGGATGCTCCTAAACACCCTGTTTGGGCTAAACCCCGAATGTTTATAAAGTCTGACTTCACCCTTGATAACTAGCTAGCAAATGTTTGCAGAAGAGCATAGCCAGGCATTGGCCATTGGTTACTAATCTTGCAAGAGAATATCACATCTATAATCTGAATCTGAATCAGCTTTATTGGCCATGTATGCGTATACATACAAGTAATTTGACTCAATTTTTTCCGTTGCCCTCAAGGTACATAGACAAGAATAAACAATTAAACAAAAAACAAGGATAACAAACTAGAACAAAGGGCATAAATATTTAACTACTACGTACACATGTACAAAAGTATATATGAACATTAAACACAAAAACAAAGAAAATGAAATGGAGATAATAGTGAATCTATTAGA
Organism: Ophiodon elongatus; assembly: GCA_016806645.1. Classification (NCBI taxonomy): domain Eukaryota; kingdom Metazoa; phylum Chordata; class Actinopteri; order Perciformes; family Hexagrammidae; genus Ophiodon; species Ophiodon elongatus. The sequence continues at coordinate 1,228,193 of JACSYO010000912.1, read as the reverse complement.
AAAGGATGAATTAAATGTCATCGTTTGATTTGTACAGGCAAATGCAGTTAAACATTTAATAAGCAGGGACTTAAGTGTTGACTGTAGTTTACAGTTAGAGTACAGTTACAGTTAGGGGTAAGGAGAAGATAAGAGTTTGCTTAAGGCCACATTGACTGGATTGTTGATATACATGTTGTACATTTTAGAAAATGGCTTTGGGAGACATAACAAAAAGGTGAAGCACACTTGTAAATAGCTTTAAGAAGCCTTTTTTCTATCAAACCCTAATGTGCCAAAACTGTTCTTCTTCCAACCAGTACCTGCACCTCATTAACAAAAATTTAGGAGACGTTAATCTTTGATTAGGCTTTGATTGCTTCCGCTTAACTTTTGTTGCTTTCTAGTTTGTCTTCATGACAACATAGATAATTCAGTAATTATTATTTATTAGGTTGCAATGTATATAATTCAATTATAAGCTTTTGTATTTAAAAGAAGAGCATATCATGGAATGATTCGGAGAGAAACTATTTAAAGGCAATGATTTCCTAATATGAGGAGTGCCTTTCATTTCTTGATTCTGAATCTGATCCAAAATAGAAAAAAATTGTCTTTGTCTTTGAGGGTAGCGACTTTGCAAGTTCCTGTTGCTTTCAGAGTGATAACTCACTTTGAGGTAGCGAGTGATGGATGAGGATAAAAAAGAGCAAGGAAATGTCAAAACTGCAATGTTGAGCTGTGTGATAAAGAATCACTGACGTCTACCAAATTATCTAAAAAGAACTGTTTTGTGTATGTGAGTGTGTGTGTTGTTTTTTTATCCCGGTCCTGTGGTTGCCCAGGCAGCTGTGGCTCTGCTGTTTTGAAGCAATGGTATGGTTTCCTTTCACCACACACACCCTCAAAGAAGAAAAAGACAGACATACACAAAGTGATGGAAAGTTGAAAGAGAATTTATTTGACGTTCTTTTTTAGTCTTCTTTTTGTTGCCTTCATTTTTCTTTATTCCTCTGTCTCATCAATCCAACTTTGCCCCACCTCTCCGTCTTTCATATTCTTTCATCACAAGATTCTGTTTCACATGCGCTGGTTTCACTCAGAGCACCCTTTAACTGTTAACCTTCATTCTCTAACACCACAGATCTATCATCACCCTGGCTCTGTGTGAGCATATAGAATAAGTATTAGACAGTATACTGTTTCAAAGGTTGTCATGGCATTGTGGACCACTTGGTGGCACTGTGGTATTTGGAGTCAGACAACTAGCAATTTTATTCTATTCTATTCTTTTTCTTTTCTTTTCTTTTTTTTTGTAGTTTTAATGAAGGGGCACAAAATTAGTGGAAGGTGGGAGAGGGACAAGAAAAGCAAGGGGTGAAGACAGGAAAATTGAGGTGGGATGAAAAATCAAAGAATGGGGAGCTCTGGTATTGGGAGCTCTGACATATCCAGAGACACACAAAGAGAGAAAGAATGGGAAGACATCAGACATTTTGCAACATAGCCCAACCCTCATTTCCATGCCTAAGCCTCACTGCCTGTTTTTACAGTACATGAGATGCTGAAACCTGGGGTAATAGAACATAACAGCAGCACATAACCCTGACTACATGCTGCTTTCAAAATGCCAAGTCTCTAATAAGAGCTTGTGCTAAAGCTCCCTTTTATGGCAGATATTGCAGAATAAGAGAATGTACTAAAGCTTCCTCTTATAGCAGATATTCAGATGTGGTGCCCTGCAATTAGCTGTCATTCCTTCTGTGTCTCTATTCCAAAGAGACTGAAAATAGCGATAATAATCCTCCATTAATACTTATTACATTTGTGGTCAGTGAGCAAGATTTCATGAAAAAAAGAGAACAAACTAAACTTTTGGCTTATTTTGTTTGCATTTATCTGTGGAAACTCACACGAGCTATGTGAGTGTTCAGCTTATACTTAAACCATTTCACACCTAACAACACTTACAGTATTCTTAAATAGTTGCAGAGCAGTTGAGAGAAGCAGCTAACTTCACTTGCTCAAGTGGCAGCAGTTTTCATTGTCGGAGGGTTGGTTTTCCATTTAGTTAACTAAGTTAAATGAGCAAATTATTAGATTAGATTGCCAATTCACAGAATTCACAAAGACAGGACACTAAAAGTGTCCCCAACACAATAACCTGTGAACTTAACAATGACATATCTTCACTGTATAAAGTAATTAACGGATAAGCAAACAATTGCCATACACATTCAGTAGACACAGAGCAACATTAGCATTCATTTGGGGATGCATTTGTGTTCACCCAATGAAATAACATTGTTGTTCTCCTTTAGCAATGTTCTTTGTTTTCATCGATGCCTTGGGTGAAATATCTGGCTTGTTAGCTGTGCAGCTAGTTTATGACTTTGTTTGTCTGCCATTTGGTGCTGGAGAGGTTGTGTGTTGTGGATTTATCAGAGTTCTTTTGCTAAAAACAGCAGCCTGAATCTATTGGAAACGAGGTTGATGAGTGATGAGAATGAATGTAACAACTTAAACAGTGAAACACAAAAACCTTCTTAGATGAACAATGAAGAAATAACTAAAACTATAATCTATACAGTAATAACTCCAATGACAATGTTTTGGAAAATTCAGGTCAAGAAAGATGCATCATTGATTTTTCATATACTTGCTAATGACAGAAATGCCTACAAACAGGTCAAAATGTAATCACTAAAATAAGGGACAACATCTTGTCCAGTGTGTTGCACTAGAGGGGAGGCCAAGGCCAACTATTTCAAATTATCCCTACACTGTTGGGGTGAAATATACAGGATCAGTAAATTCTTTACCTGTAACTGCTTTTAAAACTGTAGCAAACCATATCGTGATTTCGCTCTTTCAGAAAAGCTGCTGCATTCAATCACTTTAGGCTGCAAAAAAAAAAAAAAAAAGAAAAAAAATCCACAAGGTCCGATGATCAGGGGACATGCTGACCCTGTGGATGATCCTCTTGTTTCCTGACACTGGCTCTTCAGCTAGTGTGGGACGTCAAAGGCTAACAACAATAAAACAGATGTCAAAACGCAGCAAAATAGACAGCAGACACAACTCAAAACACACATACTGATTTAGCCTCTGGCTAAATGCTGTTTCAAGAAAGACACCACATCAAAATAAAAAAAAGCATGTGTTGGGGCATGACCAACTGAGAGGGAGGAGGGTGGAACAAGTCTTTGCTGACTCAGGACAAAAAGTTATGTACTTTAGCCTGTATATCTATGATGTAAAATCCACGTTGGCCAAACCCACTAACTTTTGTGAGGACAGCTTAAGCTTTATTGTGCTCTTTATCTTCTATTGAGAAATGACAGATACAGCTTTTAGTTTTGGCTCCAATATGTGGTGAACATTTTATTGGATAAAGTTGTATATAATACATATGAATAATTGCCTATATATTGCATACACTGGTTATTAAAAAGATGGTCCATGGTATCTGGCATTATTAAGATGGTGATAATTGACATAGATACAGTAAAGCACAATGGCATGTCTGTGTCTTACAGCATCACAATATGAAGGTGCACATTTCACTTCAGTGTCTTGATAGAAATTGATTTGCTGTAAAATCTTCTTTATTCATGTATTGAAAAGCCATGTGAAATTGTAAAGTTTGAGCTGGTGGGAACTGATGGAAAGATTTGTCTAACAACAATGCAGGCATGGCATGTATTTTTACTGAACTAATGATGGTCCCAATGGTAATTGCAGGAGTAACATAATTTAAATCTGTCTTAAATTTGAAACTTAATACATGGACCACTAAAATGACACCTCTGAAGTCTTTATGACCAACACAGCTCACTTACAAATATGTGATTATTGATATTAAAGTATCACTCTTCAAACAACAACACACACACACACAACCACAATGAGTGTGTTTCATTGCGAGTTGCACTCATCTAATTTATTCCCCTCGATATACATCAATTACATATAAAACACTGATGAATCACATTAGGGCAATATACACTGGAGCATTAATCATGTGTTAGGCAATCACAGATAATTTATGGCTTCTACTGTGTTTCTAAATTATCTCTCTCCTGTCCCTGATTGATCCATTATTTGCTCGTAAGCAGGAACATGTTTGCCACATCAATCAAATGATTAATCACAAATAATTGCTTTGACAGCTGAACATAATACACTATGTGTGGGGTTATGTGGGATGCAATAGAGAGAATAACCAGGGTCGGTCTAAGGACCCAGAAGCAGTATAATGGAGACATGGAATAGTTAAACGAAGCTTTATTCCAACTGTGACACTTGACTCTTACCAACACACATCATTGTGCATCCACAACTATTGCTTCCACTTTGTACTTCCTTCTTTTGAACACATTCACTATGTCTGTCTCTTTATGGTGTTAGAAAAATCAAGATAAAAGTATTTTTTTTTAACATCGAGGGTGGATTAAATTACCACATTCAATGTAAATGTAAACATCAGACAGATACAGTTAGCGGCTAGCACATGTTGCATTTAGCAGCTAAAACTAGAAATAATGACAAAATCAGAACCTGAATAAAACAGAGCTAAAAGAAGAATGCATATTGGACTTTGAGCACATAACTTCAAATGGATTCTAATGTGGCACTATGTCTGCTGAATGTGTTCTATACATAGGCAATTTTTCCATCGTGGTCTCACAGAAATACATGAAATAACCACGAGCTACTTACAGTGTGTTATGTGGTAGTGGCACATAATGTGTTAAACTGACATGACTCCTCCATGGAAACAATTTTACTTTGGCAACAAAACCACTTAGTTAGGTAACGGAAAAACATCACAAATGTAACTATACCTCAACAACAACTTGCTGGAGGATGGACGCCAAAACAGAGTTAAATGTGAGTGAATATTGAACTTTTATGCCAGCAACACGACTCCAGAGGAATGATAATGTAGCTCCATGTTTACTTAATGTTTAGCAAATGTTTGCTATCAGGTTAGCTCTAACAGCTTATTTAGCCGGGGATAATATGAAAGCAACGTATCTTGCTTTGATCCTATCCTGCCCCCTAACGGACAAAAATTGACAAATTCAACTTGAAGATTTTTCTTTCCTACTTTCTATTGTGCTAGCAGCTGACACTATTCCTCATATTATTCCTCCCTCTTTCCTGCCTTTCAACAACCATCTCTGCCGTTAACCGTCTAAGAATCCCATAGCAAACGTGAACGATCTTCATCCCTCCGCTGTCTCTCCCCTCTCTCCACCCTCCCTGCTTCCTTTCTGCACCTGCACGCTCGCCCTCTTCCCTTCTTCTATCCATTCATGTCTGTCAGGCAATTACCACCTCCATTCCTCCTCTCCATTGATTTTCTCCCTTCTCCTGTTCATCTCTTCCGTCCCCTCTCTCACATCCATCCTCACTTCCCCCTTTATACCTCGCTTTCTTGTGGAATTTCCCTTTCTTCATCTGTCCATGTCTTTGGTGTGGTCTATGTACACAATAAACACTCATTGTTGTTCCTTTTCTATCTCTTCCGCTTTTCCAGCTTCCATTTCTCTCCTCCCAATTGCCCTCCCACCCGTGAACCCACTGAGCCCTGCCACCCTACCCTGTGTCTGCTGTGAGGTCTCGTAGACATTAGCTGTCTCCATTCTGCCTGACTGAGCTAAATTATTCCACAATAAGTCACTGGGCTAATTCACTGGCATAATCACCTCATGCATTTGAAATTTAAATTATTTCATGAGTGCCTGCACCACTCCCTCATTAAAGATCCCTCTCAAGACTCAAACAAGCAGGTAGGGGTACACAGGAAGGCACAGTACAACTTTCACCTGTGAGTGTACGTGTTTGATGGCATCGTGTGCGTGTGTGTGTGTGTGTGTGTGTGTGTGTGTGTGTGTGTGTGTGTCCTCATTTGCTGTTGAGTGTGATGAGGAGATATATTTGAAGTTGACAAGCATGTGTATTCCCAGCATCACCGTCCGAGCCCACCAATCGATCAATATACTTCCTGATTAACTGGTATTGGCTTAAGCATGGTTGACTTTTGACCTTCGAGGTTAAAGTATGGCTGCATTATGAAGATGTCCTTTAGGAGTTGATGCTCCACACGCCACCTGGTGACAGCTTGACTGGATGAAAACATCTGGGAGGTGTTGCATTGATTGGTGTGAAGATGTGGCGACAGGCACCCAGAAAGCAAGAGACTGTCGCAGACACAGAAGTTGTGTTTATACAGCAGACATACACACATTTGGATCCAAAAGATGAATTCTAGACAGAAGAAAATCAAAGAGAACTGGAAGTTGAAGTGGCAATCAATTAATTGTTTTATCATGTATATCTGAGCAGAGGGGAACAGGGCAGCTAACCAAGAAACATTCAAAAATACACGGAAGAATCAGGTTTTACAGGCATGAAGGACATGCACATTTACACACACTGTCTGCCCCAGCTAAACCATTCGCCTGAACAGAAATCTATTTTCGGGGGATATAACATTTCTGAACAGCAACCAGAGTCAGAGAGCATGAAGCTGTCATAGATGGGTTGAATAGAAGTTGGGACATACTGCCTCTGGCTACATACTGATGCTGCATTTAACGTCTTTAAAGCTGTAATTGCCAAAGAAAAGTACGGTATCTTTTTTTTAATCCAGACTAATAAACACAGTTAAGTGTCAAAAACTGCATTTATTCCTCTGTGCGCACCAGATTTGGTGCAATTTGTGTGCCTTTAAAGCATCAAATTGATTTAATATTGGCATAAAATGAATTATGAGACATATTTCAACATCCTCATACTGTACTTTAGGACATTGAACAATCAGAACTTGGCTGATACATAAAGCGTTTTTTTTTTTTCAATATTTCAAAGCTTCATTTTGGTGTACAGCTTTTTAGGGGTTTGAAAGAAATCCATCCACCACACCAGGCTTTTGTCTCGCTAGCTCCCACATGTGACACCTCCTCTTCCGCGTACTGTGAGTTCCTTGAGTGATAGCAGGAGAACGGTCAACTCTCAGCTTGCTGCCTGCTGTGCGCTGACTCAGCGTCTGTAGAATATAGCGATAATTTCTCAATAGTCAACAAAATGACTAGTTAGTGAAATCAAAGTCCTATGTTGCACAGATAAAATAATTTTTTATCTTGTGGCCATCCACAATGACATGAATCAATTTGAAGAAATGTCTTTTTCCATGAAGCAAATTAAATTTACTGGGTAAAGGAGTGAACTTACCCTACACGGCAGCAGAATTCTCATGATGATCATGATCACACCAAATTGCGGGATCACATATCACACAAAAATCAATCTTGTCAGACATGATACGTTTGTGTCCGGACTGTTTTCGCTCTTCTCCCAACTGGCTTTGCCAAGAGTTTCCTGCCAAGTATTTTTTGAAAGTGCCTGCCCTTTCCAAACAGTTTGTAATGACGGCTTCTCAGATCATACTGCGTAACAAACAATCTGGCAGGGCAGGTTAGGAGTGAACCTTATGTTCAGAAGTGTTTTTCCTGACCACTTTTTTCCCCCCTTCGGCAGGTCCAGTTTCATGGTATCTGGACCTCCCATTAGATTTCAATGAAAGGTTATTTAGTGCACCAGTCAACAGCACTCAATATCTCCAGCCTCAGTCTCCGTCAGTATATTGAACATTTCACAATTTTCATCCAGTTTATATAACTACATATAGAGGGAAGTTATTTTTTCACTACTCAATTAAATTAGAAGATATTTTCATTGTATTATCTTCATAATTGCTGCTATATCACACCCCATTGAAGTCAAAAGTACATTAATCAAAATGTAAGTCCTAAACGTTGCAATGCTAGGCATGCATTGTTGAAATAACAGACTCCATATGAAGAAACACAGCAGTGTGTGTGTGTGTGTGTGTGTGTGTGGATATTTTATTTTAGTCTGGTGTCAGTTGTGCACGAGTTAATCATGGTACCTACAATCGGTCGTTGTGTCTAAGGTGCTTTAAATTTAGAGACTGCAGATGGAACACAGACACAGAAAATGTCCTGCTGCCTTCAGAACGCTGTAAGGATTTAATGGAGGAGAAGGTGTTTTCCGATTGTAAAATCATTATTGATGACAGATTATGGTAAGAATCACTCATTAATCCACAGTACAAGCTGTTTCAATGACATTCTTGCTATGATTGTATTGAATTATTTTATAACACCTGTTTCAGTCAGAATTGAATAAAAGAAATATCATGATTATGTGTTTATGCTGCTTTCAGATATGTAGGTGTTGTTAAGGTAGAAGAGGACTCCTTCCTTCTGTGGCCCCATGAGGAACTCAACTGGTAAAAATGAGCCGAAAAGTGGTTAGAAGTTTAACTAAAAAAGTATTTACTTTGAATGAAAATAATTGCACATTAAATACAACAAAACCCAATCTAACACGAGTGACTTCGGGTTTGCCACCCGACCACCGCATGTCCGTACTGCCGTCCGTACCTGAAGTCCCTTCACGTCGACACGTGTGCCGTTTTATACTCCTTCCAAGTCCTTGGGTACATCCCAAGTCTCTTAATTGTCGTTTCCTCGCTCCTCGCCTGAACCGGAAGTTGTTCTGCGCCGCCATATTGAAGGCCGTCCCAAAGCTCTTATTTCTGTCTGAGGAGAGAGGAGCAAGGATCGAGGAGGCATCTCGGAGGAGCCATGAGCGAGGAAGCGAGAGAACAGGTTTCCAGGAAGTGTTTTAACATTGGACACGCCCCCTCACTGTTCATCAGTTGTCTGATTGGTCGGACTGATCGCTGGAGTTTCATACCAGAGTGAAGACGATCACAGATTAAACTCTCTATATATTTGAGTGTTGGGTTTTATGAGTTATATCATTTAAGTTTAACCTGAAACATTGAGCCTAATAAATTAATTCCAGTGTTCAAGAGAAACCATAATCGCCATAATTGCAAAACATACAGACGCAAATAATTCATAAATAAAACAAAGTTATTTCGCCGGTAGAAATCGGCCGTGCGCGTATAAGCAGGACACAAAACACAGTATAAATACCACACACTGTGTATAAATAATCAATGCCGTTACAGGTAACAGACTACAGAGAGAAAACATCTCCACTCTGCTAGTGGTAATAACGGTGTCTTTATTAGTATACGTAGTAGTTTAACACCATTAAATTAACTGAAAACATCATACGATAATTTTTATTAATATTTTAAGTGGCTTGCTATTGGAATGTGAGCTAAAAACACCGTGAGACTGATCATGTGTTCAGACAGATCTCTGTTAAAAGTCTCTCTAGTTAACCCTCTGGGGTCTAAGGGCATTTTCCCGAATTTTTACATATAGCAATTGCAGCTATCTATATAATGAGGCACCAATTGTCCTAAGGCACTATGTACAGGGATAATTTGGCCATAAAGCTGAAAGATTGAAGTCCGACTTTTTTCATTCTTTAAATCTCTTGTGAAACTATAACTTTACTCATGTGGACGAACTGTTTTGGTGCTTGAAATTGGTTTAACAAAGTCTTAGGTTCACAACAGTAGTGGAATTTATTGATAAAATAGTATATAAATGTATAATAAATATCAAGAACCAAATTTTGAGTAGAAGTGATGTCTGTCACTCCACTTCCACCAGCTGTTAGAGGGACTGAGATCAAATGGGACCGAGTAATTACTTCATACTACAGATCAAGCTTCATATGATGTGTGCAAATGAAACATGAACATTACAACCGTTTTTGTTTTCAAACAAAATATTAACTATCGCTGAAAGTACGTCGCTAACTATAAACTTTCTCTTCGCACTTTCTCTCTTCTCTCTGAGCTCTCGATGCAGACTGAATGTAAACTGCAGTGTTTCTGTAGGTAAGGTGGTGGGTAGGTCCTTTGGGATTTACTGAGTGTCCATTGGTTAGTTTCATACAAAACTGTTGACAGACACATGAATCCACAAATGACGGTGAGAGGCGGAGCTCGACGCCCACGAATCACACGACACGTCCATGCTCCTGGCGCGCTGTGAGTCACGTACGATCTCATGAAAATTAGGACACGGAGGTGGAGAGCATACGCTTCCGTAGACATCCTAACCATATCTCCGTGCCGTATTATCGCGGCGATAATAATATAAACAGCGAGTAAACACCACGAAAACACGTCGGCGCGTGCGTCGACCCCAGAGAGTTAAAGCCGACTAACAGCTGATCCAGCTGTGATCAGCGGCCGCCTGCCTCCGTCATCAGAAACAGACGTCGCCTCACGTGACGCTTTCGAGGAAAGGACGTCTCATTTCTCTTAAAACATATTTCCTCGTTTCCGGTGCGCGCTTCATAAGAATGGAATCCGCATTGCTCCTCTTGAATCTGAGGTTTGACAAACGGTCGGAGTCTTTTTTCCAGCACCCTGGCATAAGCTTTCCCCCGGAGGCTGAGTAGTGTGATACCCTGATAATTCGAGCATACTCTCCGGTCCCCCTTTTTGAAAATGCAGAGGCATGCTGCACCCGGCATTGACAAGCGACCATAATTAAATTAATGTAATACTATTATATAATTAAAATACTGTCCGTAAGACAGATCATAAACCTCTGGGTAGCCCTGCACTAAAATGATTATTAAAATACGGACTGATGTTTATGGAAGAAAGGAAAGGTATCTACCGGCTGTGATTGGTTATTCCTCTTCATGCGACACATTGCTGCCTTCCAAAAGTTCAACTAATCTCAGGATGCAGCCCTTGTGCATTCAAAAATAGGTGCTTGGAAACAGTAACACCATGAAGTTTCTGCCAAAAAACTGTGTTCGGGCCCAAAGGTGGCTTTTTGATAGCATGAGCAAGATCAGTCTTTGGTTGCTATCAAAATCCATTCAAAGAGAAAGACAGAAAAAGGCCCCTCTTTTGTGCTCTTTAAAGAAAATTGGACAGCCCTTGGATGAGGAAAAGGAAAATTATAGCCATCACATTTTTCAAATCTTATCCAATGCACACACAATACTTTTCATACATTCACAAAGTGATTTTGGCTGCAAGTGTGGAAAGAAGAAAGTTGAAGACTTGATGCTTTTCTTCTGGAACTGTCCCTAGATTTTTGGTCATCTGAGTGACAGCTTGCGTCAGAGGTATTGTCATTCCAACCTATTAGCCTGTCAAGACTCAAAGGTAGTTGTTTCCTTTTTCACACCACTACCGTTTGGCATGAAAAACAGTGGCAGCTTTGGAAATAATCCATTTTCAACTGTGGTGCAGAGATAAATGACCGTGAAAATAACAGGCGTTGTATAGCTCCATATGTACATTAAAGGATATAAAAAAGTGGATAGTGGAAATCCCACTCATATCTAGAAGAGGTATTTATTGTTCATCAGAAGGACATTAAACCCTTGAATTCCTTATGGTACTATCTCTGACGTTGTAAAGAGCTTATTCAAGCACAGTCTATAACAGTACATCAGGGAAATGACTGCAATTCAGATGTAATGGTATAACCACGCAAGGACATTGGCACATATATAAAAGCAGCAAAATTACAAAATCATACATATGCATGCTCACAAAAGGAGACAGCTGAGGGAAATACAAAACAAGAGGCAACCAGAGGAAAGAAACAAACATGTCGACTCACTGGCATGCACCAGTCACCACTGAAACTTGCTGAAACTGAGTGACACGTGTTTACCCTTTTGTGTTCTTTCCTGGATACTCATATTGCTCCATGGATAGAAAGAGCAAGAGCTCCCCAAAGCACAGTGAGTGAATATGTGCATTTTTATTTTCCATAACCATCCCTCCTGACAGGCAGGAACACACCTATTTAAGAGGGTTTTTTTTAGGATATGTGTTTTATATAGCAGGCCATGTCAAGCCTTGCCCACTTCGTTGAATTTGATAGGCAAAAGGCAGTATACAAAACAGTAACACTGAAAACTGGTTTTTTTTTTGCACTTGTTACTGGTAATGTTTCTTTCTTCTCTATTTAAAGGTTCCCTCTCCTTTTTGGAATATTTATTAAAAACACATTCTGAACTAAATTCCTCCTTTTTCCATTTTATATTTAATAAATAATTATTTATCAAAAATAAATCAAATTTACAAGTGGTTACATCAACAGTACCCGGGGCTTTGGAGAAAAACTTTCCACGGTGTCAACTTTTCTCGCCCAATCACACGCAACCTTGATGAACTTTTACAGGCAAACACTGAGTGAGGGGCATCAGAAGCATTCGTCGGCATGGTTAAAGGGGAGTTCTGATTTGAAAAAAGTGACTGAAGTCCCTGAGAGAAGAGGAGGAGGGGATGAGAGGAGGAGGAGGAGAAGAGAGGGATGAGAGGAACAGACTGATTTGTGAAACCCTACAGCAGCCCTCAAGCTAAAATCCATAACTGTGCTGCTGTATACCTGGCTGTCATAGCTCCGCGCTCAGTCACTCATCCAGTTGCAGATTTTCACACACTCATGTATGTGTGTCCACGACATACACTACATCCACAGCCAAACCTGTCACATTTATCTAGATACAATTATGTGGACAGATGCTCTACCAAATCCCATTAACAAAACTATTAAGAAGTTATTAAAACATATTTAAAAGCAAAGTGTGCAACTCATTTAACTTAGTAAAGGTCATGGCAAAAATGTCTACAACTTAACACACATTGACCTTATCAGCATTTACATACATAGTGGAACTAAATGCACATATAATATGCAAACATTCAAACACTTTTGCATAACATTAATATAATTGAACTGATGAACAAATTGGAAAGCAATATTTACACGGTGTTCACTTTACATGTGAAAGCAGAGAGTGCATGTGTGTGCATGTGTGTGTGTTATTGGTCAGCTTCCTGTCACTCGCTGTGTCACGGTCCAGCAAAGGCCTTCCAAATGCCTCAGGCCATGCCTCCAGCCAATCAAAGTTAAAAGTCCTCACCATGACAACTGCTGCAGTAGCCCACTCTTCTGTCTTATCACCCTGGCGACCATCCTAGATTTTGATTTATTTAACGTAAGAAAGACTTCATCAGCACCTGTCGGATGCGGGTCAGCTGCATTGAAAGCTACTTATGTAATTCTTGGAAAAAGTTAATCTCTTAGTGTGTGTGTTTGTAAGAGATATGGGAAAAGAAAAGAGGAGAGCTTGCCTACATGTACTGTGCATCAGATGACAGGTAAGCTACTTACCGCATACCATATCAGAGAGAAGTTTGAAAAGAAAATCAAGGGTGTGCACAGCATGCGGATGACTGTTCGTAGTCCAAATAGCAGGGAAATTTGGGAGATGGAGTGATTGAAGGAAGACGGAACGAAAGGATGGAGGAGAGCTTGTCAGATCAAGGGGGATGCAATGATTGGATAATGAAGAATTAGAAGTCAACATGAGTTTGATTATAGGGCATTCAAGTGCATATAAAACACATTCAATTTTCACACTCCCAGTTAAGGACATGAGTATTGAAACAATGATGGGATTTACACTTAAATGGGACACTACATGAAGAGACTTGCAAGTGTTGTATACATTTAAATGTGCACTAATAACACACAGTGGGAGCCACTGGTGCTACTGAAAACCCCTTATAATAAGAGAATAATGATCATTTCCATTATTGAATAACTTTTTGAAAAATTGTTTGGAATTTAAAGTATCAGAAAAAAATTTACATTTTCCAGAGAACAAAGTGGCATTTCCAAAATGCTGTCTGACCAACACTCAAATATTTCTAGTTTACAATTATATAAAACAGAGAAAAGCAGAAAATTATCATATAAGAGAGCCTAAAACCAACAAATTTGGGCATATGTTTTTATAATAAATGACTATCGGATATAGATTTACTGATTATCAAAATTGTCATATATTTTTGTCGTAGATCAGCGCAGTAATGTCCCAACCTGACTGACACTGCTAGTTGCACCTCATGTTGTGTATTGTAGAAGCAAAATCTGCAACTGAGTTAGATTCGGTAAATTTCCGCTGTCTTTTGATTGTCTTCGTATGCAGTGTTTTTCTACTTGCCTTCATCTGACTTATTTTGCAAATGATTGTGCAAAGAGTGTGTTTTAGGAAAGGGTTGTGGTAGTGAGTCTGATTAACCTCTAACTTCTTGAGACTTGGCCAACCCACTCCCTGACTACACTAACACACTCTATAAGTATCACTTGTTTATATACTGCATCAGTGCATGAAGGAGCATCTGCCTTTCAGCTGAAATCCTTAACTTTGCTACACAAAACACACAAAACATTTGTGTTGAATACTTTTAGTTCTGAACTTCTACAGACAAATTCCATCATACTGGAAGGCAAAGGATGCGGCAACTGTGATGCCTCACAATATCCCAACCAAGTGGCAACTTCCGAGGCTGAAAAAATTAAGCGAATGCGGAAGTGCCAAAAACTGCAGTTCCATTAACGGCCACTTGATGATGGCTCCTAAAGCAAGCCAATGCCCGAGACCTCCATGTTAAAATGCACAATTTTACAGCAGAATTAAACATGTTGATAGCCTGGTACAAGGTTTTGGTCTTTATAGGGCAAGCTAATTTCTCTGTCAAAATAAGTTGTTCATACGTTATGTATATATACGCCTATACGTACTTTATAAGTATTGTACAACTTTGTAAGGTCATCATCAACATTGCAGTAAAAAAAAAAGAAAACGGTTACTTTCTTTGTCTCTGTCATCTCAGTGTCTGATCCATGATACCCATCTTCACCCCATTCACCTCGAGGTTCATCAGGACCAGCTGTCCAACGGGTCCTTCCAGATGTTCCAGATGACAACATTGTGGTGGAAATGTCCTTGTGAGAAATCAAAAGTATGTTAAGCACGGCTGTCTTTAAGCATTTTATCACAGGATAAGATATAGGAAAATTATGAAGAGAATACAAGTCATCAACCGTGAGCCATGAGTACAGACAGAAGTCATACTACCCAGCTGGAATAGGGACGGAGTTCCTTCACCCGTGGGGGTTCAAGAAGTCTGACCAAGTTCTGGGCGTGCCGTAAAGCTCTAATACCAACGTATACATGAAGTGGAGCTGGAAGGCGTCAGATGAATGCACTTTGTCCATAAGAGGAGAGGAATGCACCTGTCCCCAAAGCATGTACACAAACGGGAGGAATCCATGTCAGAGGAATGCCCCCGCCCCCCCCGCAGGCCACTAGCCAGTACATATGAAATATAGACAATAGATAAGATGGAAGACATGTGTTTTTAGTAACACACTTCTGACACAGTAAAGTAGTCTCAAGATAAAAAGAAGTTACAGAGTTCATAAACCTAATTTTCCCTCGAAAAATATGATTTAATTCCTACTCTTCAAATTATTGTAAGACATGCCGTGACTCCCCCTATAAAGTCCTTTCATATGTCAACTTTCCCCATTGCGCAGACTATATCAAATAAATAGATTTCTAGAGGATTCTTTCAAATAATTTATCCTCAATGAAATGTAAATTTGTGGCATCCGCTTTAAGGGCCGATACTGTTGTTTCTCTTTGGAGGACAGTGCTGGAGGAAATTATCTTCTAACTAGGACTCAAATTAATGATTATTTTTATTACCTGTTCATTATTTTTCTGATAAATTGATTAAACATTTAGTCCCGGATATTTGGTTAGGTCTTTTTGCACTCTTTTTCTTTTACATGTTCTGTGACGTTGACCTTCTACACACAACTGAAAACATGGAATTCACATAAAAAGACTTCCAGCCAGTTATTTAGTGGTCTATTTTTGGGTTGGGAGTAGATACATGTGGTCAAACCAATTCATCAAACCTATTGTAGAAAGCTTGTGCCACTACTAAAAGAGGCTGTGCCACTGTAACTTCCCTGTTGTAAAGAAATCCTTCTGAAACTAAATTACTTTTCAGCACCTGGAAGGTGCAAGCAACGGTTAAATGATCACATATTGAAAAACATGAGTTTTGTGTTCCACTTTGAGCCCATTCAATGCAACTGGACTACTCTTAATAAGTATATGCTGCAGAGGCTCAAAATATAGATAATGAGGAGAGGGGGAGTGATGGATGGGAGCAGCCAGATCACACTTTCGATGCCGACGTAAACAGGAATAATGAATGAAGCTGTTTTAGGTGTAGAAACTCTGCAGGCCTAGTCAATTCAACAATGTGAATAATAAAAGTCTGAGCCAAGAGGCCACAATATAACTTATAATTAAACCTGCAAAAACACAACACAACTAGTTACTTTTAGCTGCTGGAGAATAAGCAATCACACAGGCCCAGATGTTCAAGGAGCAACATCTGAGACACCCACCGCCTGCCACCATTTTCAAATTATTCACCACTACAAATACATTCTCTGGCACTGATTGTCATTTCACCATGGCCCGGCAAGAAATTAAATGTAAATGTCAAATGGTAAACAATCGCCGGAAAACTTGAACACGCTCCTTCTCTCACACACACACACACACACACACACACACACACACACACACACACACACACACACACACACACACACGCATACCTCATGCATGGCGCCTTCATGCAATTTGAATTTCCATTTGTTAAGCTCACTTGGCAGAGTGTCCCAGGAGAAGTTTTGAGCGGGCTAATGTTTTATTGATGGGAGGTGTGAAGTCACCTGAACTCTGTGGTTTCCTTTCATACAGGCAGGCCTCCTGGACCGATATGAAGCAGTGGGCTGAATTGTTTGTTTAACAGCAGCACGAAGGGATGCCTAATTCCTGTTGCTCAGGGTAAATGTATTTATCTCTGCTTGAAAGAATGCAGTTATGGCCTATTTATTTCTCTATTTTCTCTATCTTTTTGTATTTCTTGCCCTCCGCCCCCTCCCTCCCTTTTAGCCCTCAGGCACCTGCAGTCATTTAACTGCATTCTGTTTCTCTGTCTACCCATTTTTCCCTCCCCTCTCCCACCCCCAATACAATCTCTCTCCCTCTGTCTCCAGCAACAGTGCATGCATCCCAGCAATGGGATATTGCTTTTCTAATCTTGCTGACAGGGGACAATATTTATGTATTGTTTTTCAATATCCATTTCGCATGCTTACATAGGCCTCGATTTGGCCCGGACAGAAAAAGCACGGGACAAACACACAAGCTCCTCTCCCCTCCCCAACTGACGCCTGTGTGCTTTTTATGTGCTCACATTTACCCCTCTGTATACTCCACCATCAACCAGTATTATTATTCCTTCATGAAGGGCAAATAAGGGACAGGGAGGTATGCAGACTTCATGAATAAAAGTTTGGACAAAGTAGATATCTGTTTTGGAAGTTGACCGTGAATGGTCAAGGCAGTTCACATGGAGGAGCAAGGCCTTAACAACAACATGATTGGAGCTTGGAGACGAGTCTTGGGGGCCCCGTATACGGACAGCACTATACTGTGGGGAAGGAACCTCTCCTTGGTATTCAACAGCTCTCCGCTTCTAGGGTTTGGGTTTCTTTAAAACCTCTCCTTTGCTCTCACTCCCTCTCTCTGTCTTCTTTGCGCTGCCGAAGGCCATTGTAAGTCCTTTCACAGTGTCTGTCTGTACAGTTCACCGGTGTCCCTCCAGACCTCTCGCCCCTCTCTTCCTCTCTCCTCCCTCCCCCCTTCCCCAGAGTCCCTTGGGCTCTGACCCTGGCCAAATGTCTGACAGCTCACTAAACAGAACGGCCTCGTGATCCGCATTGAGATAAACACACACACACACACAGACACACACACACACACACAGACACAGACGTAGACCCTGAATAAGACTACCAAACAGTATGTGTATTGCTTAGCAATCTTGAGGTGTGAGCTCTTCAGTTTGCTGCAGTGTATTTCTTGTGATTAGGTGCTTTTGAGTTCAGAGTAGTTCTCTAAAGCAGCAGCACTTGGCATCTTATTGATCCTAAAATGACACATATTGTTTGTGAAAGACAGAAGTGTTATTAATGATATCACTGTGTGTGTGTGTGTGTGTGTGTGTGTGTGTGTTGTCCTTGATCAGTGTTGCATTCTTGCAAGACTTCTGTGTACTTCTTGCCATTGTGTAAACAACACAAGCTTGACAAAACATCTTTTTTGTCTCTCTCTGTCACACACACACACACACACACACACACACACACACACACACACACACACACAGACGTTTAGAGGAGACACAAACTAAATGATCCATAAACAATGATTTATGAGATGAGGGGGGGATGTCAGAAGTAGGATGTGAAATATTCAGCAGCTCTTCCATATTCAAGGCGGACTTAGAGGTGCATGGATCTGCTACACAGCAGCAGGTTATACACACACTGATGCACTCTATCACCCTGGGGATCGAAGCGTGCATGTTAGCTTGTCAAACACTGGCTGGGGGGAATGGTTCATATCTTATCACTGCATTATAGGCAGCGTCATCAGTTTCTACACAAGTCTAATCACCCAGTGTAGGTTATGCAGGTTTTGAGGCAAAGTAGGGTGAAGCAAACCCACACATGCATACAAAATCACACATATACAAACATATCCCAATGCACAAGGAAAAATAGAAACTTACACAAAGTGGTGCATGTGCTGTGCAAATGTTATACACATACTCATGCTCAACTTAATCTGATGAAATTGAAGTGAAGGCTGTTAACCACGTTTTTAAATTGTATTAAGTATTGAAGAGTTGGGATTCTTCTCTGGGATTAGTGGCCTTCCACGATCTTTTACTTTTATATGCTCAACTGCCAAGTCTGATTTTCCTTACAGTTCTACTGCACTGACTTGACAAATATACACCACTACACAGACTTACACTTTCATTGCCCTCTCCCTGTGTCTTTTATCCTGCCCGTCTCTCATATTGATTAATAAATACATTGAATTTTTTAAATCTTTCCTTATTTTTTGCATTTGTCAATAATATACATTTGATGATTACTGCTTGTAGTAGTGATTGTTGAAATACATTTGCGAAACAAATCCAAATGGATGACAATGTCGACTGGTCGGACTTAGATAGCTCAACATCTGAGATTTGCATTTCCTCTACATTTTGAACAGATGCTAATCTTCCCATACGCATGAACCCTATATACGTTGGTGATCCAAACTTTTGGTGCTACCATAAAGTTGACATTTGTTAGTTTGGTGAAATGTCTCAACAACTATTGGATGGCAATTCAATATGGTACAGATATTCATGGTGCCCATAGGATGTATCTTAATGACATCAGTGATGCCCTGAATATTAATGTGGTGCAATTAGCAGGTTATGAATGTTAACTATTTATTGAAATATCTTGACATCTAGTCAGCATTTTGGGAGATGTTCATGGTTTCCAGATTTCCTTCTATCACCACCATGTGTTTGTCATTTGTGGTTAAGATTGTCTCAACAACTGGCTGGATTGCAATGGAATTTGGTGCAAACATCTATGTTCCCCTCAGGATGAATTTGAATAACTTTGATGATCTTAATTACTCTATTCATCAGGTCAACATTTTACATTTATGACCAGATGGTTGCAATACTAATGACATTCCCATCAGCCTCAAGTGTACTTTATGTTTAGAGCTAATTAGCATGCTGAGCTAAGATGATAAACATGGTAAACATTATACCTGCTAAACATCAGCACTTTAGCATTGTCATTGTGAGCATGTTACCATGCTAAAGTTAGAATTTATGTAAAAGCACTGCTGTACCTTAGTATAGCATCACAGATACTTTTTGTCGGAGGAACGCCAGACTATTTAGTTGTGAAAATGTCTCAAATTTGAAAAATAAATGCACACGCAAATACACACCTTGAATGCAACAAGAAACACTGCAGATCTGTAGTAAACCAACCAAAGGCCTGGTTCAGGCTAGCCACTACACTGCTCTGACTTGTCTGTGAGTCAGTTGAACCTGTGCCCTTTGTCAATATAAATACAGAACTAGTCTCCACGGTGGTGTGTGAGATTAATTCATCATCCTCTGTAATGTACTGTTAAAAAGTTGTTGTATCTTATTGCCACAGTTTCACTGCTTTATGGGTGTTTGTTTTTCTGATTTTGACTAGCTTCTAAAAACAACTGGCAGTCTTTCTTGTTAATTGGTATGGTAACAATTTATTGATCATTTGCAACAGTGTGCCATAAGCTCATAGTATTACAAAAATAAGTTTCATTGTGAAACTGAGTGTGTAAACAGATGTTCTCTGTGATAAAGAAAAAATAAAGCCAACAAATAATCCACAGGTTCCACTTGACCAGCTGCCTTCTGTCTATTCTGAAAGTGTCTGCTGCTAATTGGAAAGCTCCAAGAAAAGGGGTTAGCTATGGATGAGAAATTATCTTAACATTCTTCAGAGGTCATATAATAAATACCGTGCAACAGTATATCAAATTTAAATCTATGAGGCTGGCTTAAGATAAATATGAAATGTTTAGGAACAAGTCATAATGCTGATTCAATACAGCCACGTCAGTTAATACATATTGTAAACTAAATAATAAAACATACCAGATTCAAACCCAAGTGAGTTGTAAATTCTTAGCAGTGCATAATCGGAATAAATTAGATGTTCACCCTTCAAAATAAATAATTTTTCCCTGATAAATAATAACAGACACCTATTTATAAGGCTCATGGCTTAATGTGTTAATTTTTTAGTAGGTGTAAGGCCTTGAAGATCACGTATTTGCTTGTTGAATAAAAAATAAATAATGCAAACAAATATGACTGACTAGTGTCTCAACTTCCTTAAAACCTCACTGGTTTACTGTACACCATTTGATTAATTAGAGAAATTATGAAAAAAGGCAGCACTGCCTTAGGGAGGCATGTTAATTTTTTTCTACCAATGCCACTTACAAAGTTTGCTAAGTTTGCTAATTGGTCACCAGGGAAATCCCCAACACTGAAGGTGTTTGAATCTCCCTGCTCGTTCATTACCAAAACAAATCCGTCTCCATTTATTAGTAAATATTATAATTATGATGTTGACACAGTTAGCTTCTGATATTTCCATGTGTGGTAGTCATATAAATATAAATCCACCAGTAATCAGTCAGCTATAGAAAGATACCACAGTACTTAGTACATCACGTGCAACTGAGCGTGATATGACTGCTTAGCAGTCGGGACATTCTCCAGAGTCAGAGTGGGTCACAAATGTCAAACATAAAGGCTCAAGTTGATCTGTAGATTTGCTGTTGAAACCTTGACCTGATATGTGCCTCTACGTCTCTTTATTAAATGATGGCCAGTGCAGGGGTGCTCCTGGTTTTGTTGGTGTCAGCACTCAGCATACAGTGTGGAGGTCATAGAAATATAATAGGTGTAGATCGGACATTCCCGTGGAAATCAAAGTAGCAGGATAGTCAGAGTGGCAGCCATTTTCATGTATACAGTTGCCATTGCGATTGTTGTAGCGGGCTAACTGCCATATCACCCAAACCAATTTATGGCAAGTGGTGGACTCACGTAGGTGAAGTTTTGCAGTAACAATGAAAACATAAAGTAACATTACAAAGTATAGAGAGCCATAGTAAATTGCAAACTTAATGTTTCATTCATACTCTTGTCACATCGCAGATATCAGATAGCTGACTAGTTAGCTAGCTTGCTAATTCTGCAATGCTTTGATGCTACACTGTTTCCTGCGAATACAGAAGTTTATTTTTAAAAGACACTATGAATGTAACGAGGGGAAACTGAGATGTCGTCACTGAGTCCAAAACTGATGCGCCATAGTTTGTCATAGTTAGTGTCCAACAAGTGCAGGAAGCTCCCAAATTGACAATATCTTTGTTGCGTGTTCACGCCACGTGAGTTTCTTGCATATAGGTTTTGAATAGTGGTGTAACTGACCATTGTTGATCCATGATCCGTACGGATCCCCCGTCGCGGTGAACCTTGAATTCTTACGCAGTTTAACATTAACCATCACAGTGTGAAATAAAGTTTTACTGATACTGATAATAATACCGCCAATATTCAGTATCAAGTTATCGGCATTTATGCTTTTCTAGTTGCTGATCTTTGATAATGTTACATTGTAAACAACCAATCTGTGTTTAAATTGACAGGATGAGAACAAAGATTCCATTCAGTTACATTATGATGCATTAAGGCTCTGTTCAGTGAAAAATTTGTATTGGGCGAAAGTAAATTATATCATATCATGATGTTTTTTAAATGTAATCTCATAAAATGTAGTGTTGGTGACAAACTTGAATAAATCCAGCTGTTAATACTTCATTAAAACTATTAATGGAAATATTTGTTTTCATCCATAAAATACAATTTTGTGTTTTTATAAAGAAAAAATATACATAACAAAGTTTTGATCATTTACACTGACCACCTGGAGCCTTGTAGACCAGCTGCTATATTCAAATAACAAAGGGATCTGTATTTGCCAATATGGATCATCAATGATCCATGGTCATGAATACGGGTTGCAAAAAAAAAACGTGATCAGGGATTTCTAAAAGTTATATTTGCTCCTTTTTTCTTTTGTGCTGATCCGATCTGTGATCTGATCTGTGACTCTGATCCGTGATACGATCCGAACTGTCAGTTTTATGATCCGTTGCACCACTAGTTATGAGGGATCCCACAAACTGTATCCAAGCCCAGAAGCGAAACGCTAAGCCTAAGCTACACTGATAACACACACTGGTGTCCGCAGCAACTAATGTTTGGAGGGAGTTTGCAACACTGAGTTAGGGTCATAATGCTTTTGCAGCCACTATCAGTCTGTCTTTATCCCGTAACGTAGAGCAGTCATGAGTGGGCAGGGGAAGGCAGCTAGCTACTAGGAAGAGCTGCAGTCTGGACGAGAAACTGGAAGCAGTACAACACTACTGATTTCTATCAAACACAAGACTGAATAAGTGCAGATGATTGTGTTGTAGTTTAGCACTGAATGTCGGAAAGGATTTGGATTCATTAAAAAGGGAAAGATTTCAGCATTTCATTAATTTGACAAGTTTGAAAGCAGAGTGAGGCAGAGGACATACAGCTGCAGCGAGACTTGATGTGAAGCCAGCAGGGGAACACATGTGGCTCCAGAGACAGAGGCCTTTAAAACCTGGAAAATGAAATAGATTTTTTAAATCCCTTACACAGTTTTCATTCAAACATGCATAGCATTGAAATAAACGCAATGGCACATTTCACTCTGGAAATGGAAACAAAATGGCAATTTTCCACGGGCAAGCATGCTCTTTCTTTTAAGGGAAGCTGTGATAGCATGACAGAGACTAGACAACACAGACACTGCCCTCATCCCTCTATTTATTCACTCATCCTCCTTCCAACCATCCTTCATATTTCCTCAATACCACAGAGAGCAGACATTCTCAATTAATCCCCCACCTGCATGAATTATTGAGACGTTTAGCATCAACCCCTGCGTTGCCTCAGCATGTCATAATTCTGTCATGAGCTCAGCTTTACTAACCTGAATTAAAAATGTCAGCAGTTGACCTTAATAAAACAAGATGGGACATTAACTTCTAACCCCTCAGGTACATATTGTGAGTATGCTGCGTGAAGTCATATTTGATTTATAACAGCGAGGAGTTTAAATATCTCTGAAGTCATGAATTATGATTTCGAAATATATTTTATATTTGTAATAGCTGCTGTCATATAAGATAAGATAAGATAATCCTTTATTAGTCCCGCAGTGGGGATATTTACAGGATTACAGCAGCAGAAGGTAAAGTGCAAACAAGATACATAGTAAAAAGAAACAAGATCAAAACAAGTATTATAAATAAGCAAATAAGCATCAAAACAGTAATACAAAACTGTAAATAATCCACAATAACTGAAATGAAATATTACATATACAGACAGAATAACTATTACTGCACAGTGTATTTGTATTGCACAGGTTTTAAGTGTTTTTGTGATCTACTGGAGCTCAGCTTGTTGTGCAGTCTGACAGCAGCAGGAAGGAAGGACTTGCGGTGCCTCTCCTTCACACACCGAGGATGAATCAGCCGGTGGCTGAAGGAGCTGTACAGAGCTGCCAGAGTGTCCTGCATGGGGTGGGAGGTGTTGTCCATTAGGGATGATAGCTTTGCCATCATCCTCCTGTCTCCCACCACCTCCACCGTGGCCAGAGGACACCCCAGCACACTGCTGGCCTCCTTGATGACTGTAGAGATGCTGCTGCTCCAGCAGACCACTCCATGAAAGATGGCTGATGCCCCCACAGAGTCGAAGAATGTCTTCAGGAGTGTTTTTGGGGGAAATACTGTTAACTTCCTGGAGACCCAGCCAAGTAACGGACCCTCACATAACCCCCTGTAAAACATCAAATTGTCATTTTTAGGCTTCAGTTTTTGAGGTGCTGTTGGATGGATTATATTACCTTGGGACAGAGGCTTGCTACGTCTTCCAAAAAAATAACCTCTATTGTATATGGAGGAAGTATATGTGACATCACCCATAGTATTCTGGAGAGCCGATGTGAAGTGTGTAACTCCGGCCATCACCATCTTGGCAGTGACAACAGAGGATAACTCCTGGCTAATTCAAAAATGGGTCAAGACGTTGATCGTCAAAGTTGGCCATTTTAACATGGCGGTCTGTGGACACTGACCACCATGCTGTTGGAGCCAGCCTCAAGCGGCCATTCAAACAACTGCAGTTTTTAGCACTTCCACGTTGGCTTCATTTCTCAGCACCAGAAGCCTAAATATTGCATTCCCACACAACAAAACTGCATTGTGAATTACGTTTTGAGAAGATTATGTTTGCTTTTCACGTATCACAAAAACATTTCAAATGAGTCCACGCAGGAAGGAAGTGGGGTGATGGATGGGTCAAAAAGCAGAGGGTTTTCACCCAGTAGACTGCTGTTTGTCTCTTTGTTGCCTAAACATAACCAAGTAGTTTCAGTGCAATCCATGACGATTTTTTAACTAAACTTAACTAAGTAGTTTTGATTCAGGTTACAACATGTTACAAAATGTTCAATCTGCCCTGTTTCAAGTTTTTGTGGTAAGATCAGCTATTGAGCTGCTGGCTCCAGCTACATGAAAGATATGACAGTGGTATTGATCTTCTCCTTTAATGTTGTGCTATTCCTTTTAGCCAAATGACAAAGAGTTGCTGTTTACTATTACAGATGCTACACAATACAATGAGCTGCTGATTATTTGCATATGCTTATTACAATGATGGTGATGATTACTTTTTTGTCCATGTCCATTTTTTGGACAACAAAAACTGTATTTTAAGCACACCCAGATTAAGATTGGATATTTTACCTGTGTCTATTAAAGTCAAAACAAAGAACTTGGTGGTAAATCGTGTACCATATTGGATTCAAAATGGTGGAAGTGAAAAGTTAATCATGTCAGTGATTAGAGATGCTGAAGGGTGGTCACTGACCATGTTGGTCAAACAGTGTAAATTGTTTCAACTCAATTATAGTTGTTTAGCAAACGGCTCTGGGAGGAAGTCTTGTTATTTGCCAGTTTGTCACCCATTTTTAAAATCAAACTGAAGGTGTCATGGCAGAAACTCTAATTAAGGATGAATACCTCCTGGTAGCTTTTGTCAAATTTTCTGCAAACGCTCTATTGATGTCAAAGTTCAGGAGCACAAATTACTGTTGGCAGGTGAAGGAAACAGTAACATTTATAAGTGTTGTTCTCTCCTCCCTCAAACTTTCTTGACTTCCTTTCTCCCTGCCATCTTTGTCTCTCAGTAAGGGGTATATTGTTAAATATTGATTGCTGGTGAAATTGGGGAGCTTAAAGGGAGAGAGAGAAAGAGATAAAGAGAGAGACAGACAGCCATCCTGCAGCCAATGTAGAAAGGAACAGCCTTCTGTCTGGGCCTAGACACAGATGTTTGCAACAGAGCACCATTGCAAATAGAGAAAGCTCTCTGCAAGTCACAAACACACACACACACCCACACGCACACACGCACACACGGCTGCACCCTCCAAACAGTGTGAGAGCGATGGTGAATCTGTCTCTTTCACATTAGGCTATAATTGGCAGGAGGCTGGCCGAGGCTATCACTTATCTTGTCACTGAGCAATTGTTATGGGTAATGGAAGCGGTGCACATGTGTGTGTGTGTGTGTGAGTGTGAGAAAGTCGGCACATCTTTGTGACGGAGAGTATTTGTGTTTTTGTGTTGATGTCAATGTTGTGTGTGTGGTCACTCCAGGCAGCAGATGGAGCTCCATGCTAATTGGGTGGAGATCAGTGGGGGAGTTTGGAGCAGACTGACCCGGGTCTGGGCTGCAGCTCCTGGGCTTGGCTCGCAACCACCCCTGGCTCTGCGGCTGGTTTGCTGGCTGCTGGTCCCAGGCTGTTTTCCATCACTTCATCTGTCCATCCATTCAGGGTTAACCCCTTCTAACTGATAATCTAGACGACCAGCTTGTTTGGTCATTTGTACTTTTCCCTTTGCTCATTTATTTCTTTTAACCCGTCATCTTCACACTCCCATACTTCATATATTTAACTATAAAGTTAACTCTATAAACCCATCCTTTATGCTGTTTTTGTAGAGCAGCAACACATATCCCAGGATGCAACACATTTTTCTAGTCAAGGAAATTCTGCTTTACAACTGAAAAGACCGCCAAGTAATTGTGGACATATTGCCTTAGACGCTATAGTATATGCATCTACTGACTTTAGATTGCAAACCCTGAAAATGGTGTTTGCATCATGTGCATTTTAGAATTACAAACCTGCATCATATGAATGGTCCACAAGTAAACCCCCAAAACATTGCTTTCACTTTACAAACAGCATAGTTGCACCTTCTAATTACAAAATATAGTATACACTTAATATTATATCTTTATAATATAATATAATATAAATAAATAAATATAAATATATATATATATATATATATATACACACACACTATATTACAATACAATCTGTCCTACCTCAACAAGGCCAGCAGAGTTGCTTTACTACACTGCACATTATCATATATTGTAATGTATATAATATATACTTTAATGTAATTTCTCATCTCATTCATTTGAAATAGTATTTTTCTGTTTCCAACCAATTTTAACTGTTTTTGCTGGGGAGTTAACCCAAGCTCCACTTTACAGCATGACATCATCACACATAAATGAACATTGTTGTAAATAATGAAATATTAACTCAACCTCTCCTCAGCATCAAGAAATCAGGGAGCAAGCTGACAACTCTTGAGAGTCTATGGCTATTAAACCATGGTTCCCTTCCTTGAGCAACATGCAGAGATAGGGGAAATTGCATAATGCATAATATACACAGTATGCTTGATATTTGGACATTTGTCAGAAGCACTGAACCTGATGGCACTGGTGGGAACTAGCACACAATACTTACAGGACATTAAAACATTGATAGGTAAAGTACCAGCAAGAAAAACATAGAAAAAGCTATTTTCTGAATGTTTTTGTTATATTTGTTGACATTTATTACATCCCAAAAACCCTAGCTTTAATGTCAAAGTTAAATTAATCTCATACAATGTCTGACATTACCTTTCTCTCCTCCTCAGTTTGAGTGATTGTGCAAGAATCAATCTCATTGTTTGCCCCGTCAATCTTTATTGACTCATGGTTCTTATTTCATGTGAGCTCTTTTTTTTGTTGACAAACATGTGCCACACCCACCCACTTTGTGATTAAATAATGCTACAGAAACAGAATTATTCAACTCTGGCATTTTGCACTCACGGCAGGAGTTCACAGTTGGGGCTCTCATGTATATGTGTGGGCGGTTGTGGGTGCATGTGTGCTTGGGTACGTCTGAGTACTCGGTTATTATTTGATGGCACCCAGTGTGCATTTATCCATTATTCATGCCATGCCGAAGGGGCAACTTTAGGCCAAGGCTTTGGCAAAAGCATGCCTGAACCCATCATTAAGTTTCCAGCTAGTGTGTGTGTGTACATGTGCTCATGTATATGTGTCTGTGTGTCACACCAGAAGAGTCTCATTTCCTGATGCTGGCAATACCAAGCTGGTCACAGTGACACTAGCAGAAAAGCACAGAGTGCAAGAGAGCAGCTGGGAAAATAGTGTGTATGTGTGTGTGTGTGTGTGTGTGTATGACCAATAGACCAGCGCTGGATCTTTTTCAGTCCATGAAGAGGGGTCTGTGTGAAGAGACTGTGCACCGACTGCCCTGGTCACTCAAAACATTGTGTATAGAAAGTGTATTTCTAGTGTCGTTTTTCTGGTGACACTGGGATAGAGACATTATCCGAGAGAGGTTTCCTGCTAAAGCGTGTGATGTGAATAACTGGGTTATTTTACTTAACCATAAGGGAACTAACGGCACAACTTACACCATAACAATGTCATATCTATTCCTCTGCAGAAAACAATAATGCGTTTTACTATTACCTGAACTCCTGGAACAGTGTGAGCTCTGGGAGTCTTTTTGGGTTAACATCTGATATTACTTAAAAGACAACCTTTTGCCTGTATATGCTTATTTTCTCCTCTGACTTGCATTAAAGGTACTCTCACTGAAGAGAAGAAGACTCAGGAACAATAAATTAAAGATGTTATAACTGAAGTTGAGCCAGCTTTTTATTAAACTGAGTTTGAGTATGTTTCTTAAGATAAAATACATTTTAATGTCATACCTTGACTAAGATGATGCTCTTGTTATTTAATATCATTCCTTCTATTCATTAGAATAAAGGTTAAAGGTCCCCTTATATTATTGCATTAAATTAATTTTACTCAATATGCATCACTGGTGGGGAGGAAAGAGAAGCAGGAATATGAAAGTAAAAAAAACAATAACATGTGGAATTGTATAGTTTGCAATTCAAACAATGAACCGGTTGCCAGCGTAGCTTCAAGCTTCGAGTAATGCGTTTGTGTCCGGTAAGCCAGAGAAGGAACCAATCAGTGTTTAGTGTTTAGCTTAAGTGTGTGCGAGACAACACAGAGCGGCAACCGTTTGGTCAGCAAAGATGCTGCAGAACTGCCGTGTATTTCTTCACTGAAAGAAGAACAAAGAACGGCACTGAAGCCTTGTCTCGATGGAGAAGATGTTTTCGCTCTCGTTTCGGCAAAAGTTTGATTGATAGATGGTTCATCCAATCACCTGTAAAGTATGTTTTTAATATAGCCTGCCCTTTTCCAAAGTGCCTAATGATGGCTCCTCAGATGGTACTGTGTAACAAAACATCTGGAGGGTCAGGTTACAGTTTCACAACAATATGTATATTGTGTTGAATTCTAATTCAACATAATGGACAAATCCACTGTATTATCTTTTATTAATGTGTTGATTTCTATTTTTAGAATTATGGACAGTTTCACTTTAATTCAGATTTGTTGATTTATATTTCAGGACGGTGGATAGTTTCTCCGAACCAGTAGCGGGCCGTCAGGGCCAGCAAGGCCTTCTTTGCTGGCCTAAACATCAGAATATAAATTACATTTTTTATAGATTTTTTCCACAAATATGTATTAAATTATTCCCCATAGTCTATTCTCTTCATTTCATAGCTTTTCTCTTGGTCATGCTGCTTCCAGCCTCAGGTCGAGAGCGGAGGGCTGGCCTTTACGTTAGAGCTTGTATCCAATCATAGTTCAGCCGTCATGTGTTGCTAGGGAACAAGAAATCTGCCCTGAGGCCTTCAGAATCAACAGTGCTGGCGTCTGTAGCTTAAAGTTAACGGAATCTAAACTGGGGTGTTAACCAATCAGATTTTGAGTTGGCGACACTCGAATGACGTCAGCACGGGCACGTCTTTTGATTGGATGCGCACTGGTGAGAGGCAGAGCTAGCAACCTGAACCTGATCCTGAGGCGACCTGAACCAGCTAGTGTTAATTTGTGTAGATAGATATAGAAGCGTTGTTTTTGTGTTATTTTTTTTAACCCACAATGGCTGATGGAGGAGAAGAGATAGATTTGGTCGCAGAAATACAAACAACGCCATTTTCAAGACGGACTACGGCGTAGTCACTACGCTATGTTAAGATGATGCAACGCCTAGTTATAATGCGTTTGTCTGAATGTATAGTTTCTAGAGCCATGGCGTCATAATGATGGTATTAAGAGGTGGATTCATTCAGGAAAGACATCACTGAAGGCCTAGGTGTGAAATGCACGGCCCGCTACTGCTCTAAACAATATCTGTACCGTCGACAGTTTACATTTTTTTAATTCAGGATCACAGACTTATACTATAATTTCTTTAAAAAGTAACAAGGAACTTCATTTTGTGTTGTTTTTTTTGCGGTTCATGTGGACAAAAGTGGCAGTGTTTGAATGCAACAGATACGTTCATTTTACTACAGCAGGGTCCAACAGCTGGCCCCGCTCAGTCCTGGTTCTGGTTTTCCTTTGCCTCTCCACCCTCCAGTGGGCCGAACAATATGGCCTAGGTCTCCATCAGCGTGATGTCGTTGATAGCTCCCAGTAGGGACCGGCACCGCTGCAAGGTGTAGCTCTGTTCCTGGCCAAAGGAGGAGCTGCCGCTGCCACTGGGCACGGAGCTCTGCTCCACCCGCCGAACGACTATAGTTCAAAGCTGGCCGTGTAGTCTCAGCTGATTTCTTCAAATTATGTATGATTTTTGGACAGTTTTACGAACGTCATTGCATGATTTCATCTTGAATTCAGGACCAAGGGTAGGTGTTGATTGTCGTCCTCAAGCTCTGCAGGGTGATACAGCATCCTCTCATGTTTGAGCAAGGCAAATGTGCGCGCGCGCGCGCACGCACGCACGCACGCACGCACGCACACACACACACACACACACACACGACCAACATTTTGTGTAGCAACTTAACAGAAAAACACCCAAAACATTTGCATATGCACATCAACACTAATTCACATGCATGTGTCTACATAGAAATATGCACACATTTTGAACATGTCGACAGAATCTAGTAGGACTGACAGGAGACATACTGTATGTAGGTAGCAGACTGCGAAGCACCATCTGCAAGTAGAACACACACACACACACACACACACGCACATCTAAACACATATGTCTACTTAAAGCGATATATGAGCATATGTATAACCAATTTGGTTCATTGGTTCTGCCTTTACATTTAAGTAGCTCACGTAAAAGACATGTATACAATAAATCAAATTAAGTGCCGCAGTAGTTGGAGTTTTTTTCCATATTTAAAGAGATGTAATTGATTTATAGTCAGCTTTCATTTTAAAATAAATTAATAATTGCAAACCTTTGAAGTTTGTTGTAAAAATACAGTAAAATTTGTTTTTTATTTAATTGAATGTTGTCCATGTCTGCATATTTTGGACCACGATACTCATATATGTTGATGCAAAATGTTAATGTCAACCACCTTTGATTTTATTAAATGTAATTGAAAACTCTTTACTCTTTTTTCTTTTTTAATCATAGCCACCATCCTTTTTAAGGATGTTGTTATTTTTTAACACATAAGATATGCATATATGACATCTTTCACTGATATGTCACTTAACAAAAGGGGCATTTTATTAAGCTACAACTACTAACTGACTCTTTCAGAATGTTGTTAACAGCACTATAGCTTGCATCCGTTTATATTTCATTGGGGGGTGTCAATGGTGTGTCTGTGAGTGTGTTTATGTGCTATGGATCTTACAACGAGCTCATCTGGTGGCAATGTGTCAGTGCCATTGACCCCTGTGTTCCCCATCTGGTTGGTACACACACTCAGCCAGCAGTGACAGCTGTTCAATCATCAGGCACAACAGACACACAAACATACCAACACAAAACACATGTACAAAAAAAAAGCATGCATAATCAAACCACCATCTCCAATGTGCATACTTTCACACACACACACACACAACAAACATATGAGAACTTTACACACAGAGCGTGGAAAAGGATTCCACTACTCTCACAAGCTTTGCATATTTTAATCATATTCCAGTGTTACTTATGCAGTATGTCAGATTACAGTGAAGACAGATTTCTATAATTCAAATTAAAGAATCAGTGCCCACCATCTCAGGATAAGAAACAAATCTGCTTGCTAAATGTTACAAATACACCCTGCTCAGATAAAGCAGCTCGGCCCAGAGAGCTAACCTAATGACAGTATCTTTTTTATCTATTATTGCGCAAAGAAGGGAAAGGAGAGGTAGGCTGAAGGTGGTTGGCTACAAAGCAGACAGGAAATCATAATACTGCACATTTCAATGGAAAAGATAAATCAGTGTCTTGTTGTGTATTGAAACCCAACTCAAGGCAAATAAGTTTAAAATATTAACATTATCAACAGCACTGTGTCTTTGAAAATGTGTATGTCTGGGTAGGGGTTCAGTTGTAGTTAATATCCTTAGGCCCCGATCAGACAGAGATTGTTTTCCAGGTTTTTTAAATTTGTAATTATTGTTTCTAAGCAACAAACAAATGAGCGCTAATGTTAGCTACAACACAAACCACAAACTGTATGCTAGCTTATAGTTAATAGTACAGTTTAGAATAATTGGAATAACTTAACCAAAATCTCAAGTACCGCATTAATTTGCCTCCTGCCTCTTGCTGATCATGGTAACAATTGGTAAAGTAAAATAGCTTTGTTTTTGGTGACATGGTGGCCCCTCTGCTTGGTAGCTTTGCTGTTGCTGTGTGTTTTCTCTCTCCAGGGCAGCAGACCTGATTGGAGATTAATCAGCGTCATGAGACACACCTGGGCCCGGTGTGCACTGTGCTTAATAGCCTTAGCAGCGGCCAGTCCTTTATTGGCAGATCTCCTCTCAACACTCATATTTGTGTTGTGGCTTTTGATTCTTTTCTCTTGTTTTTACAGCACAAGACCCATGCAGCATATTTTCATTCGTGTATTGACAGATTCCTCCCATCTATTTGTTTTTCTTGTTGGTCCCATAGGAAAAAAGGTACAATAACATTTAGGATTATCTCCATTCACTGATAATCTTTTATTTTATTCCTCTTTGTTTTATTCTATATTTAATTTAGTATTATTTAATTTTTTCGTGGAGTTATGACCTTCTAAGCACTTGCCGCTTACGGCGCATTAGCCATATGCTAGCTCTTTGAATTAGCATAGCCCTCATCGTGCTTTAGCCAATGAGTTGTAGCGCAAACTTAACATAATGTGGTATTTCTCTAACGATAGAGAGAAATGACAGTACGTGTATAATTTGAGTGTGTGGGGGTTATTTACAGAAAAGGAATTATAATGCTGAATTGCATAGTCTATGAAACTAGCTCCATTCTGTACATTACTGTGCTGCTGCTGTGCAGTAAGCACGAGGTGTCGCTATTGTGACAAGGAAATTTATGTTCACATTATCTATTTTTGGGAGAAGAAATATTGTATTTTACTTCGGGTGCACCCAGTTTCAATTTTTTTTCAAACCGAATAAGGTTGAATGCCGGCAATAGTAAAGTTGTTCTATTAAATATGTGTCATTACAATGATCTTGCTTTAAACTTAACTCTCTTCTTTTTACTCACTTTGGTGTCCTTTTATTGTTCATTATTCCTTACAAGTAATAGATACTGGTCCAGTGTGCACTTACCTCACAGGTGGGTGAGGTTTTTCACACACTGCCACGTAACACTTCCATTTTCTCAAGCAGAGAAAAACACATTTCTAACTGATAAAATGTGATCGAGGATATTCAAACTTGCAATAAGTGCAGCTGCTACTTGGTCAAAACCACAAAACTGAAAGGAAGAATAAACGATAACAACGAGCTAATTACCACTTACTTTGTGGTGTTTTATTCAACATGTTAGAATATAAATGATGCATCATGTTTCAGATGTCCATACTGTCTGTCCTCTCAATAAGCAGCTGTCAGTACTTTCTCTGCACGGAGCGTTTTTTCGCTGTACCTTCACAAGTCGGTGGTTACTGCTGCTCTGTGTGCACAATTGGACACTGCCGGCTTGTGAACCCAGCGGTGCGACCAAATTGAAGTCAAGTTGGCCTTTCCAAGTGTGTTGGGTGAGTGCCAAATACACTTTTGGTAATTTCGTGGCCAGGATCCCTTGCGCAACTGTGGGACACTTGACTTGGGCACAGGATAATTATTTCATTGTTATTAGAGCTAACACAATCATAACACAATGACAATTTGGGAGACACGCCTGTTGATGTGCAGAAGAAACTGTCTGTAGTTATTTTTACAAAAGTCTGAAGCTGGTTGCACAAAATTGAACCAGCAGATCTGCTGTGCGTAATTGTGGCTTGACTGTAAACAATATTACACCAGCTGGAGACTGCATGTAACAGATACTGTACCTGCTGCTGTCAAATGGCTGTAAAGATAATTACCCGTGTGAAGGAAAGGCCTTCAGCATATAGTGCTCCCAACTGTAATGACAGACAGAGCTCTAGCTGGCACCATAACCATTTCAATCAGGAGAGACTTGTCTTTGGCAATTGGACTCCATCCTGAAGTAGGATAATAGAGGGGTAGTGATGCTGAAGTCAGATAAGGCAGAATCCCCCCTGGAGTCCAGACACTGGCGGTGGTGGTAATGAAGGGAGTTGCTGCAATCCAATGAAGAATGAGGAGCATGACTGTGATGCTGACTGGAGGTGACTAATGTGGAGGAGGGTCACATATGATTGTGCTGCAATGACAACTGACAGCAGCAGAGGGGAGAACATTTTTAAAAAATGTACGTCAACGATGTGATTGGCTACAGGAAACCGAAGCCAATGCGCCGTAAACGCGTCGGTGCGTAAGTCAACCCCAGAGAGTTAAACAGGCGAGCCACTGGCAAGTTCATATTTCCAGGAAGACTTTGAATCATAAACTGTAGTTCTGACATTGTTGACAGAAATGTGCAAGCCTACAGATACGTAGGCTGCTAAATGTATATGTAAACAAGTCTGAACCTCAGTGCCCATCATGTCCTGGCCTCATCGCCTCATGTTGTGTTGCACCTAACCCGCCTCTGGAAAAGACACACCAACATGTCCCTGTGCTCCTTGATGGCCCAGGGAATGTTGTGTACAGGGTGTCTATTGCTTGTCTTTTTTACCCTTGGCTGCACCATGGCTCTGCCCAGTTCTGTTACATACTAGTTGACTGGGTTGACCTTTAGTGTGGTTGGGTCGATGTTATGTCACGGCAGGGCTTGCATTCATCGGCTCTACCCATAGAATCCAGTAGAGGGCAGAGACGGTACAAGTTTGAACGAAAGTTACAATATTGTAACCCTAGTTCAGTAAGTACAGGTGGAGCTTTCTATCAAGGGGGAACTGCCACTCCTATGCCGCTCGCTAAAGATGGTGTAGGACGTTGAGCAGCAATGTGTGCTGACGGGTTTGCACATAATCGGGTAGGCACGTCCTGAATGGCTGTATACGCTTATTCTTATTTTCAGTGGGCAAACGCGTGGTTGTGGCTAGTGGAAAGTATTACCCATGGAGTCCAGTACAGGGCTCCTCTTGTGCTTATAGAACTAGGGTTACAATATTGTAACCTTTTAATAGCTAGCTCGATTTTCTGAGTCAATCATTTGAGCATTCATTTTGTCAATGAAAGCATTAACCTCAAATTAATCTACATTATCCACAGAAGTATACAAATTGTAGTTAAATTATTTGAAATGCTCATTAATAGTGATGGGATGTGTGTAAGTTGTGCCAGTGTCCATATTTATCTTGGGAATAGCCCTCCTAGCCGCCGCTTGTATACGTTGGTGGGATAGCAGAAAACCTGCTGTGTCGCCATGTTCATAAACCGTTTGTTTTGATTTAAATAAAATCTTTTCAGTAAGTCTAAGAAAAGTTGACAAATTCAGTCTGTAACAGTACCCATTCGTTATATAATTCAGGTTAAGGGTTGTTAATTTCTGTCATTTGAGTAGACATTTTCTTCTCAAGAGCTGAGTAAATGATTATATATCCTCTCAGGTAGGCTTTGAGGGATTCCCAGATGATAATGTATGACATACTGTGTGTTGAGTTATTGCAAATCTATAAACGCAAATAAACCAAAAACTTAAATCCTGTATGCTTATCCACAGTTTCTTCATTTTCTCTGTGCCTGCCTCACTACCACTCACCCCCTCAGGAGCCCTGACTGGAAGCACAGAGGTATAAGACACTTTTTTTCAGTAGAATATGAATTAATACCTTCTCCTCTGTAAATATTTAACACCACTTAAACTTACAGCTCCCCACCGGGCCTCAGCACGGAACTGTCTAGAGACTGTGGGAATGGGGGAAACAGAATGGTAGAAAGGCACAGATTAAGCCCAGATTCAATTAACATAGCACGCTAGCTCTGCGGTGTCTAGGGAAATCATTTTGAGTGAATAAACACATCATGCTGGATGTCTCAATGTGCTGTTTGGTAAATAATTTGCTATATATATATATATATATATATATATATATATATATATATATATATATATACATCTATATATAATATATATATATATATAATGTGCTGTTTGGTAAATAATTTGATATATATATATATATATATATATATATATATATATAAAGAGACAGAGAGGAAGAGAAGCAAAAAAGCACTCTGGAAAAGTCCCCAGGTGAGAGCCTCAGAACAAACTGGGCTATGATGTGTGATTTGAGGATGGATGAGGGTCACGGCTTCCATCTTCATTCCTCATTATTTGATAATGCTAATTGGAGAGGAAGATTTGGAGTGGATTTTAGGCTGCTGATTGTTTTGGTTATTCATGAAGTTCATATAGACACATGTGATTTTTAACTCACACTTTATTCGTATGAGCACAAACGTGCAACATCATATATGTATACTGTACACATGTTATATTTCACAGATAACTGTGAGAAGTACATGGAAACACTGAACACAACAGCACTAAATGAAAAATAAGTGGAAGTGCTAATTGATGAGTGTCTGATCAGATACCTCTGTACCTCACTTAAGATGTTAACCTGTGGGAGGCAAAAGGCAAACAGTGACTTATAAAAAAAAATGTAATCTTAAAATAACCTGTGGAAACAGCATGCAAGGAGAAATACAAAAGGGCACAGATATAGGGGAGTAACAGCTAGCAAGCAAATAGTTGGAGGGATTGTAACTTGAACAAGCAACAATCTTTTTTGTCACTGTCTGCGAATCATCACTATTTTGACACCTGATAGTGCTTCACTCTCACCATGCAGAACATTATGGATTGAAACAAATATACAATTGGCTGCTGTCTGGTAGACGTGCAATGCAAGCCATTGTCAGACCATACGCTTAGGATTGGTTTTTTTCGCTGTTCCTAAAGAGTGATGAGTCTGTCAGCTACTAAAGCATATTAGGGTCCTCGTTAGGAAAAAAAGAAATATGGAGCAGGGGGTTGGGGGTAATATTCAGAGAAAAACAAAATTTGAGATTAAAGCCGTAAATGTACGAGAAAAATGGGGGAAAAGCCTCCAAGCGTAACCAATCATGGAAGCTCCAATAACACCACGTCTGTTGAAGAGAGGCCATTCATCTTCAGAAGCATGGGCTTGCCCGTCCCGTTTGTCATTCTCAAACTTATTTCTTCATCCAAACCCACATATGCAAGTAGTGAAGTGTTGTAAGATAAAGTTCACTTCCAAACCTAATTCAGTATCTCACTATGGGAGATGTGGCCCACTCCCGAATTGCATGCCCCAAAACCCTTAACGACTTGACCCACACTGGTCGACATCACAAGCCCGGCCCATGGGCGAGCATGCAGTTAACATTACCCTAAACTCAGATATGAGTGAGCCATTCGAGGTGAAGTCACATCCAGGTGGTAAAACTAATAAATGTATGTTGGGATGCCCAACTGGCAGCCCCACAGATGGCACTTAAAGAAGTACCGCTGAACAGGGCCCATGAGGTGGCCATACTCCTGGTGGAGTGAGCCTGCAGGCTCTCCAGAGGCTGCAGTCCATAACTCTCATCAGCCAGAATTATAGCCACCACCACCCAGTGTGATAGGCGCTGGCTAGTCAGAGCCCTTCTTTTAAGATACATTGAAATGGCTACTCTTCCTAAATCCCTTGGTCCTGTCTACATGGATGCGTAAAGCTCAGATTGGAAAGAGCGAGTTAAGCCACTACTCCCTCTCCCCTGAAAAATGCATTGGGTGAAAGGCAAGCAGCTCTAGCGTGGGGCAGCTGTAAAAAAGACTTACTAACCTTAGGCACAAAAACAGAGTTAAGGCGCAACCTTACCTCTCTCAAAGAATGCTTATAATCCTTAGAATGCCTCCAAAACTGTATCCTATGATGTTGATGAAGGTTTGCATGTTGGTTGCAGCCGACGGGCTCCCTTCTTAATTCTCCTTAAGAGACAAAAATGACTACCATAAAGCAGGCTAAAATTGCAAAGATAAAACCTCCGGAAGTGACCACTAGAATGAAATGTTGGCTCTTGTCTCACACTTTTTCTCAAATATGCACTATTTAATATTGCAAAATGCAGATGTAGACGGTCTCCTCATGCTTTGAATAGTCATAATTACCCTTAATGGGAGACCTGAATTCAGATTTACCTTCTCAGGTAACAAGCCCAGAGACGCAGCCGTTCGGGATGTGGGTGAAAAATCTGTCCGAGCACTTGTGACACCTGTGACAAGTCTCCGCGCAGCATAAGCAGCCATGGCTGGCCGTAACTAGCTGCGCCATCCAGGTACTGCTGGGCCAATACAGGGCTATCAAAATCAAAGACAGACGCTTCTCTCAGTCTGATTAATATTGGAGCAATGAGGCTGAGCAGGGAGAATGCATACAGC
The DNA here is from genome assembly GCA_016806645.1 of Ophiodon elongatus. Classification (NCBI taxonomy): domain Eukaryota; kingdom Metazoa; phylum Chordata; class Actinopteri; order Perciformes; family Hexagrammidae; genus Ophiodon; species Ophiodon elongatus. The sequence continues at coordinate 1,189,521 of JACSYO010000912.1, read as the reverse complement.
AGCATGTTTAGCCATGGATGAGCCAATGCGTCTGCTCCCGGCGGTGCATCTCTTTTACCTAACAAAAAGAACAGAGGACAGTACACGTTTTTCCAATTTCCAACAGCTCCAGGTAATTTATATGAGCATGACAGAGCCTGGGGAGGAGGGCGGGCAGGTCTCATTTACAGATCTCTCCTCAAACATAGCTCCCCATCCTTTCAGTGAAGCATCTTTTCATTCACAGTTTGCCTCATAACCATCTGAGGGGATGGCAGTGGTGAACATCCCGAGTCTCTCCAATTACAGAGAGCCAGGACGCATTCCGTAACCCCCCAACATACGGTTGAGACAACGTCATACATCTAGACGTAAGGAGGATACCTAGCATTGTAAATTCCTCACTCAAAAAACCTCGGAACGAGGGACAGACGGAGACCATCAAGTCTGTCAGGTTGAGGCTAGTCCCCAACGAAGCACTGGTAAAGTCTCTCCACCCGAACTTGGGACAGAAAAGTGAAATATTCTATATTCTGAGTGGGAGACAAAACAGTCCATGCGGATTGACATTTTCAAGTCAAAGCAGGATGGCCTGCTTAACAGGACCTGAATGTCTCCCTCCACTTCCTCACTGCTGCTGGTGCAGAGGAGAAAATCGTCCAACTATGCGAGCAGTGATAAACCTGTTGATCAAATCAAACCGAACGCAACATTGAGTGTGAGCATCCTGAATCTGTATTCGCGGAGGTGAGCAGTTCGAAAGCGTAAATCCATTGTAAGGAACTTCCACCGGCACAATTCATATTGCCCCAAGGCTTAAGAGATTTAGCTCTCTGCGGCTTGCCCTCGGGCCTCTAAAAAACCCATAGAGTCCAGGAGAGGGCAGGGGCCTGTGTGAGATAGAACTAACCAGACCCTCCCAGACAACACTGGCTCAAACACTGATATCAGCTCCTATGAGGACCACAATTGATATAAGTGTACATACAGTATCATATGACGTACAACACTGTGCCATCATGTCTACATCCACTCCTCAATGGTTAGGAGCTCTAACTCAGCATAGTGGGTCTCGTTCGGTTTTCCTGGGGGCCTGGTGGATCATCTTGGAGAGACAAAAGTAGAATAAAGTGTCAGGGAGCTGGGCAGAATGCCGCTGGAAGCCATTCTACTTGAGTGGAACTTGAAGAGATCCCATTATCAGAGGCACAATTCAGCTGCATTTCAAAGTTCTCTGCTTCCCTCACTTACAATCAATACTTTGTTTTTACGGCCGTCCTGGAGTCAAAGAAGCTGAGAAGTTTGATGTGTGTTTCCCTGTGTGTGAGAGTATAAGTGTGTGCTCATACACTCGCCTGCCCATTGATGTGTGAGTGCTTTGTTGTACTTCAGAGAGCACAATACCTTTATCTTTAATGTATGGCCAATAGAAAGCTTGTAAAATAATGTCAGATTTTAAGGATTGGCGCACAAAACTGCTTGCAAGCCTCAGGTCGTCACAAAGAACAAAAATATTGTAGGGATGTGTTTTGGCTCAAGCCATCTTTGGTATAAACAGGCACTGTAAATATTAAAGTCAGTCCCTGGGAGATCAGGCAGGCCTTCAGCTGTAGCTTGAAGATTCGCTTTTTGATGTTTCGAAAATCGCAGATCTCAAATAGCATTTGCAGTGATGCCAACATTAAATGCATGAGGCACTGTTAGCTCAATGTCTGCAAGGCAATAGGACTGTGCTTCTTTACTTCACTCTTTTTCATCAGGCACATGCAAACCTGCTGGGTTTTCTTTTTAAACTCTTCCAACTAATAAGTACTAAGTAGGAGCTCAGGAATACTCTAGTTTATAAAGAAATCACCAGATAATTAATAAGGCTTTTATTCATTTCCATTTCATCAACGGGTCCAGTCACTCTATACCGATGGACCACTCTGAATTAACCTAAACATTTTTGGACAGATGCCAGGTGATTTGTTTTGTGCCCCCTCTTCCTCTCTCTGTCTCTCCCTCTCTCCCTGTTGTAAATGAGCAATTGATATTCCAAGAGGAGCTCAGCGCTGTACCGTCATCGATCGGCTGGGCAGATTAATATCAATCGAAATTTTTTGCAGGGAACTTTGAGAATAATATTAATGCTCCGACTTGCTTCTTTGATAAGGCAGGCCATAACAACCATAGATGGGGACACCAGCTTCAAAACAAACAAACATATATATTATAAAGCAGGTGCAGGTTTTTACTATATGAGGTCGGGGACCAGGAGCACATAGCAACACAAGTATAAATACATTTATAGATTGTGGTCTTCTATTTTTGCATTATACAGAGTGAGAATTTTCAAGTAAATTCATGCCGAGGAGTTATTTTATTTATTATCATTTATTCATTTTATTTCGAACCAAAGAATGATGTGTTGATTTACAAAAGCGAGGCTGTGAACAATGGTATAAGTCTATGTAATACATGCTCAATGTAAATAATCTGGTTCAGCTGAGCCAAGCGGTCCTTCCTCAATGACTTGTGGTATGCTTCTGCTTCTGTTGCCAGTGGAGGCTGTGCCAAACTCTTATCAACTGGCATAGTCTTTGAAAGTCATCCAGAAGAAAAAGGTGACCATCCATCCCACGTACTGTACATTCACACATATATTGCAGACACACACACAATGTGTCTGTATGCACAATTAGATGCAATTTTATGCAGAACATACATTTCATGTATGTATGTATGTATGTATGTATGTATGTATGTATGTATGTATGTATATGACAATTCTAATAAAGTTTACTTTAAACACTTTAGAGGCCTAGTCATGACAGCATTTGAAACGTTGAAATTTCATGAAGTAGTCAATTACTTACCACCAACTTTTAATTAATCTCCTTTGTTGGAGAATAAACTATTCTATAAAAGAGGAATAGTTTACTGAATGTTATGAAACAGGAAATGTATTAATGAATTGTGTGACCTAAATGTCCCATTAGCGAAACGGCAGAGGAGCTGGCTGACTGTTGGCAAAAAGTTGTGAATTTATAAAGACTGGCAAGCTTGTTGCTAACTGTCTGTAACTTTTGGTTAGCTTATACAGATTTTTCTTCTTTTCAATATAACTGTTTTTTTATTGACTAGAATAAAATTTAAATAAATCAGAGAGCAAAACTCCAAGGGGAGTAAAGCAATTGCTTCAGCTATTGTGACTGACTAGCACTAGCATATCCAGGCTGGCTATCCTATTAGCATGCCAGCTATAGTACTTAACCAACTAGCTTTGTGAGTAGTCCCAGGCCTGGTAATACGAGGATACAAAAAGCAATTTGATGATAAATCATAAGATTAATAACAAATGGTGTAATGATGTAATAAAACAATTATAATGGAAGTTACACTATTAGCAAAACAGTAATTACATTAAAATGTATTACTGTATTCAATTACTATTGTTTACAACTTTTCTCAACTTTATTCCAGGATAATCTGTTCATCTGGGCCCACACTCTGAATGTGCAGTATTTTTTATAACTGTTACTGTCACACATTGTAGGTAGTATTTGACACCCACTAATTTCAGAAGCACCTCATGTCATTCTGCTCAGAAGCCAGGCCTGAATAGTCCCCATGTCACAAAGCTTTGAGAACCAAATATTCTACAAGTAAAGGCAGATTAGTGTTGCTGTTCCTCTTTCTGATATAGCCAGGCTTTTTCCACAACAATAATAGTTGTAATAATGTAAGCGGATGAAATATTTTGCACACTTTAAGATTTATACCCTGCAATTATTCTCATAGGTTTAAGTGTGTGTGTGTGTGGGTGTGTGTGTGTGTGTGTTTTCGGGTTTGCTCGTGTGCATGAGTGTCCACAGCGCAAGTGGCTGATGTGAGCTGTGTTTTATTAGGTTCAGTGGCAGTGTGACCCTGGCCTGTCTGTACCAGAAATCATCTGACATGAGTAGAAATATGAGCTGCATTGTTGACCAAACACACGCACACACATACACACGCACTCAGTCATCTAAGCTTGGCAAAGAAGTTTTGGATAATACTAATAGCTTCGGGAGAGAGCGGTGGATTTTAGATGGAGACAACTGGGGAGGTGGGGAGTGGGGGGGGGGGGGGGGGGAAGGTCTGTAATGATGCAGGGACACGAGGGAGAGGAGAGGAGAGAAGATGAAGGAAAAGAAGCATGATCATATGGGAGGAAATACAGATCTGAGGCACAAGTAAGTGACCACAGAGGGAGAGAGGGAGCTAGAGTCAGAGTAGAAGGCTAATTGAGGAAATTGAAGTTCGAGTAAGGGAAATGAGGAAAGAAAATAATAAAAAAAGGGAAGTACAGCATAGATGAAAATTAAGATGAAGATTACTTTGTTAACCAATTTGCAGGCAGTGGGTGGAATCTGTCTTTTTGCATATCTTTCTGGACATTGCATTATGCATTTAATGTAAGAGTTTGGGTTAAGCGCTTCTGTAAAAGGGTTCACTGCCTTGCTTTGGTACCCTTTAGCAGTGTAGGTAGGAGAATGTTGCCGTAGATTTGAACAATACATTCTTGTTTTATAGTTTTTTTTCCTCGAGGCCAATCTAAACCGTTTTAGGAACAAACTCCAGGTAAAAGGATGAAGGTAATGCAGGGATGCTACAGCTGAGTTGAAAAGCAAGCTAGAGACCGAGTGAAGATGGAGCACAGGAGAGAGAAGCTGCTGTGTTTTTGCAGGTAGCGCCATTTCAACTGCGATTGATCACCTCTGGAACCCTGGCAATGAAATTCTGCCTGTGATGTGAACACGGCCACTGGCCTGCAGCCACTAACACACACACGCACACACACACACACAAAAAGGTTTAGGCCCACCGACGTATACACATGTGCTGATGAGCACACACACTCGCTCATATACACAGAGATTTGCCAAGGTCCTGCTGGGCAGCTGAAGTTAACACTGCAGAGTCACATGTGAGAGAGCTCACCTGGCGTACAGCCCGGATCTGACATACTGCAGTGAGGCTATCACCATCTCTCTCTCTTTGTTTGGACATGTGCCAAGTTAGACAGTTAGCCTACACCGCTCCCTTTTGTGTCTCTGATCACGTTCGTTCACCTAAAGACACCTCAGAACAATGTGAGTGTGTGTGTGTGTGTGTGTGTGTGTGTGTGTGTGTGTGTGTGTGTGGCCCCTATCCTTTCCGATCTCAGAATGGCTTGAATCCAGCTTTGATTTAGCAATGCCATATACATGAAGCTTTTAGACTCTCATGCTGTCGGCTATGAATGGCAACAATAAAAGTATTGTTAAAGAGCCATATTGGTGTTTTTGAATGTTTCATCTAATACAGTTATAGTGACACTATCTTTGCGAGGTAAAGTTCACATTTTTCAATGAGATTATGTTCAAACTTCTGCAAAAAAAAACTAAGAATGTAACATTGACAAGAAAAAAAAAAAGGCTCAATGTTTACTGTGATGGATTAGCTCAAGTTTCAGCGGTAGTTAATGGGTTTTCATACAGCACAGTACACAGTAATGACTGCAATCAAATGGCTGTCTGTGTTGGTGAGAAAATGTATCCAAACATCTCAAATCGACTTACATGCAAGTTCTGTCGGAAATAAATATAAAGCATGCATAATTTCTACATATTTCTGCAGTTTCCCGTGTGTGACTTTTTGGGATATGCACTCATTCACTTACTCACAGAGAGTAAGATGAGAAGGTTGATGCTCCTCTCTAAGGCTATTTCACATAGAATGGATTGCAGCCGCTAATAGCACAATGAATTGCGCATCACTTGCGAGACATTTGAGATAATTTCTGAGTAATTTTTGAGTGAATCCCAGCAGCAATTCTACTTCTGTAGAAACAATAAGTGGTTCTCCTTATTAAGAGAGATGCTGTACACATTTATGCACAAGGCACGGCAGTGTAACTTCATTGATTATTCAATTAACTTTTATTTTTTTTGTCAAAAATGAAATGTATTCTTTTTCTTTTTTTTTAAGATGTATTCATTTCTTTTCCATGATACCACTGTCATTGCATCCTATAAATGTATCCCAAAGTAAATGCGTTCGAGCAGACAGCCCTTATAAATGCACTTCAGTTACCACCAACTCTCTAAAAAAGCAAATCATTTCACTGTAACCGCATGCGGCTATAAGCGCTGATCTTTGTGAAATGGACTGTTTTTGCAATGAGGCTAATTTGCTCAAAAGGAGGCTGATTTTGCACAAAATGTTTCTATATTATCTTGAGTTCTTATTTAATAGCAGTTTCATATCATCTGAAAATGTGAATTTCACTACGGTAATGTAGTTAGGAATAAGCCATCTACAGGAATCGCCTTGTTTAGTTTAATAAACAAATTTTGACATCTAATATTAAGTCAAGCTTGGGAAAGCCTCGACAAGCAAAACTCTTGTGTCTGCTGATATACTCAGACGGGGGAATTAAAGCAAAATGTACACACACCTGTCATTCATAATTCTGTGGCATTTGTTTTAAATCTGCAGTTCTTTTTTTTTTTTATACCCTAAATTCTGCTCAAATGTCTTAAATGATAAGTTGCCAGAAGTGTTCAACAAACAAGATACTTGAATCCATGTGACTTTTGTTTACGAGCCTGTAATTGGGCAGTTTGGACCTAATCAAAGCAAACATAAAAAATCAACAAAGAAAACGCACCTACGATGCTTTGGAGAAAATTGTGATTGTGTCTTCTATTTCAAATATGAAATGTGCAATTTAATACTCAATACATCATGAATATCAGCATGGATTGAGCCATTTTCTATTTGTTCCCTTGCATTCAGCGGTGACAAGGCAGCCACTGAATGTGTGTATTCCTCCATCGATCCTATAATTCACACTCACCTGCCACATAGATGCATGCATTTCTAAGCTGCAGAAGGGCTCAGTACAAAGCCATTCATAACATAATGTAGGAGGGATTGTAAATATCACTGTGCAGCAAAAAAGTTAAACAATGCATTGCTGAAATATAAGTCCTTGGATGGAGCAGGATGGTATAATAACATGTTTTCTGAATAAAATGAGACCTCTTCAGCGAGAGGGGAACAACAATGCCCTTCCTGCATAATAAGCATTACAAAATGCCAGCTTTCATCAGCAAGGAGTTACTTTTATTAGAGAATAAATGGAATGTATTTAGTCTCACCAAATGTATGTTTTTGAATGTCTCTGTATGTACATGCTGGCAATTGTTTTTCAGTACAAAAGCCACAGGACAAAGTTACCTTGTAACATGGAGCTATACTCACTGCTTTATCCTTGCCACTGTGTGCAAGGGTGTGTGTGCGTGTGCCTATACTTGCACACACTGTCGTGTGGGTTACTATAATTAATCATAATTATCAGGTTGACTAATGCAGGTGCAGTCTCACTGGGAGAGTCCATTTACAAGCTCAGCAGCACAAAATACAACCAAGAGACAAAATGGTGGGGAATGGAGCAAAAATACATCCAAAGCAACACAAAAAGGAAAGTTTAAATGGCGAATCACCTGCTGTCTCAGAATTAAACATTTTAGCTTTGCCAACCACACATGTCCTGCATGTAAAATAATCTTCGTTGAAAGTGAAAATTTACACTGAATTTCAAAATGGCTCACGTAAAGAATTCCAGACAAGGACAATTTATTTATGACACCACAAGTTAATAAAATGCACAAAGCGCTGAAAGATGACAATGTAGGTCCCACTTCAAAGTGACAATATTCATTTCTCCCTTTTTTTTTGTAGTTTCTGGCAGTTTATCAAGCACAAGCACAAACTGGCACACGTCCCCTCTTCCTCGGTGGGAAAAAAGCCCAACTTTTCATCAAAGCAAAAAGGGAACAAGTTAAAGTTCAGGACAACCAATCGAGGGCTGACTTATCCTGTCTTCCGAGAGGCAGGAGGAAGAAGGGAGGGAGAAGGAGAAGATGGAGGAAGAGCAGAAGGAGTAAATGTGGCGATGGAGGGGGTGAGGGGGCACACTGGCAGAATAAGAACGAAGGCATCCCTCACTCCTGCGGAAAAGCTAATGAGAGTCCAAATCCACTACTGGCTAATTAACCATGATACCCTGTGACATAAAGGGTGGAAGGGAGGAGGGGAGGGGAAGCTGAAAGGGAGGGAAAGAGGAGAAGGGTGGAAGGGGAAGATAGGGGTGATGAAGAAGGGATAAATGAAGGTGTGGGGGGGAAAAGGAAGGAAATGAAAGGGGGAGACAAGAGAAAGAAAGGGAGGAGAAAGGAGAGGACAATAAACCAACAAAAGGGCAGGAAGTAGAAAAAGTGGCAAGGAGAAGGAAAACGGAGAGCAGGAGGAGAGAAATGAGGCCGAGAGGAGTGGGATAAACCGCAGAAGAAAGGAGGGAGGAGGGAAAACGAAAAAGAGATGGGAGAGAGAGAGAGGCTGCAACTTTTATCAGGTCAGGGAGACAGCGAGGGCAGAGAAAAAGAGGGAAAGTGAGGGAAGTGGATGGGAGGGAACGAAAGGAATCATTCTTTTTCATTTACGGAATAATGAGGGGTCTATGCATTTATCAGGAGTTGCTGTGTTAACCGCTGCGCTCCGCTTTCATCTCCTCTCTCCCTCACTATCCATCCGTTTACATGTGGAGCATGTTAATCGATTTGCTCACAGTAAGAGTAAACACACGCAGCAAAGAAATGGACGGTGAATGAATCATGCAGTGTGTTATTTGTGTGTTTGAGTGTGTGGGAAAAAGAAAGAATGTGTGCCTTGCCGTGCACTTTCAAGTGCGCACACTGTATTCACCCAGTGTAGTAAACAGGCATTAAAACCTGTAGGTGTCCACACACACACACACACACACACACACACACACACACACACACACACGATGGCAGCAGAGGATCTTTGGTATTCTGCCGCGCTGTGAGCTCTATGAACTTGGCTGTTTTTCCGACAGCTTGACCTTTTGTTATATATTCCTCCAATCACACAGCCCTAAATACTGTATTCATCACACGCATACTGTACATACACACACACACAATCGGAGGAAGGGCACACAAACACACAGAAGTAGCGTGCAGGCATCTGGGCATGGAATGTGAAGTTTGGTCTGTGCAGAAGAAGCCTGGAAGACAACTTGTGACGAGAGAGGCTGTAGCTCGACAAAACAGAAAGCACTGTGTGTGTGTTTGTGTGTGTGTGTGTGTAAGTGTGTGTGCGTGTATATGTATGTGTGTGTGGGTCAGTAATCCAACCAGGTGGCTAGAGGATTGCATGTATGTTGACTGTGGAAGAATGCTTTATGGGTTATGGATTCATTTTGTCCTCTTAGTCTGCCTATTTGTCAGCGTGCCTGTCTGTCTATTTGTTTGTCCTGTGTGTTCATCTGCCCGTCTTCCTTTGATTCTTCTCCTGTTTATTGGAAGTCTATCTTCTAACTGGATTTTAAAAAATTGTTCCCCTATAGATCTCTTATTTTTGATCTTGTCCATCTTAATATCTGTTTACTGCTCTGTCCAGCTGTCTCTCTCAAAGTCTGCTTGCTTATCAGTTGCTCGGTTGTCAATCTTTATTAACTATTTGTCTTTGCTGTCTGTCTTTCTAATTTGTTGAAGTCAGTCACGGTCTCTGACATGCACCTCTTTTTCCACTCCCTCAGTTCGCAGCCAGTCTTAGCAACCGCCTAAGGGGTTCTAATCGTCGGGCTGTTAATATGTGTAATAATGCCTTTGCGTTTCCTTAGCAACACCATGGAGACGCCTCGCTACATTTGTGGTTTGATTCCTTGCAGGAAAAGAGTGAAACGCTGTCAAAGGGCTGGCTTTAAATTCTGCTGTTTCATCCTCGCAGTACTGGACGTAATCAATGGAGGGCGCTAGAATGCAAGGTTTCAGCAGAGGCGGCAATAAAACAAGCCACGGGTCTCTCACAATGACCGAGCAGCATTACAGCTCTCACACACTGTTACTGCTGGAATCTGCTGGAGATTTAAATGAACTTCTATAGAATGGATTTCCTTTATTTCCCCCCACCCCCACACCCTCTTTCCTCCATCTCTCCCAACATCCATCCATCAATTTTCTCTGTTCTGTTATTTAGAGCATGTTAGTGCTGACAGAAGTTTGCAACCCATAAGTCAATGCAGACTCCAGTGAATTGTTGTGATGGAGAGGCCCGAACTGCACCGAGAGAATTATGATCAACAATCAATAGCCATTGACGCGCACACACTTCACACACTTCACACACACACAGTAAAGCTACACGAGTGCACAAGGCTTCCATCACTTTGATGTGATTGTCACCCCACCTGTTTTTAATCAACTTCCAAGGCCACACACACACTTTTCTTCATCCTGTCTTCTCTCTCTCTCTGGAAAAAAAGAAAGAAAGAAAGTTACCAATAAATTATTATTGATCTCAGTGTTGGCTGCTGGGCTTGGGATGGATCTCACTTGTAATTTTCATAGTCTCTGAGTTTATCACCCAAACAGTTTGTGTGCTTTCCTGATTTCTCTGTGTGTGTCCATCTTTCATACTGTTTCTCTGTACTGCACGTGTTTTTTTTCCGTGTTTGTGTGTGTGTGTGTATCTGTGTGTGTGTGTGTGTGAGTGCATCGTAGTATTCAAGCTAACATGAGTAGAATGGGTGACAGACACTAGCAGAAGGCTAAATTAGACTATGTAGCCAAAATGGAGTTTTAAATTTAGACTAATTATTTTGTGTTTTTTCCTTGAACCATTGCACTGGTACCTTAGCCACAATGTGGCAACAATAAATAAAGGAAAAAGTTATTCAACATAATTCACACTGTTATTTAACCCACCCCTATTCTGCAGTGTGCAAAAATCTCCAATTAACACCATGTCTGCGAGTGGGAAGGGGTTCTTTCTCAGAAAGCATTAATAATTAATTGGAAAATCTTATAACACTAAACTGTTTGTTAATTTAGAAATACTCATGACAGTGAGGTAAACGCAGAAACATTAAAAGCATGAAAACTAACAAAAGCTTTGGGTTTATAATTCATTTGGGTAGACGTTGTTAGAATGAAACACTGAAGTAATTTGCTTAATTAAGTTGAGTGTCATGTTTTTTTTTTTTCAGGCACTTCTCTGGTAAATTGTTCAAGCCTTTTGTAGAGGATTTGTATCATATGAGAGATACATTTGATGTGCGGATGAGGATTTTCTTTAACCCTTCTTCAGACTTTAGCTACTTTTTTTGTGTTTTATCTGCCAGGAGCACTTGTCAGGTGTGATCCAGTTGCATATCCCTGGAAAGTTTGCCACCCAAAAATGTAATACAACCTTTGTGAATGTTTGTCGAGGCTATGTCAAGTTGATGTTGATTCAACTGGCTGGACACTTTTGACAATGCCACTAGTTTTAGTCCACTGTTTTGACAAAACCACAGGACACATTTCCTTCTCCAAACTATGTAAGCTAAAGACATCTTTAATTATTTAATGGCGTGGGTCAGTCTGTCACATCTCAATTCAAACCATAAAATATATTGATCTTATGAATCGCTTTTGGTTGTGGATGTCAGTGCTGACTTCGTACACAAAGTCATTTTGAACTGAATACTTTTATTGCTTAACTTTATTTAAGATACTGCCTCAGCTGTCTCTGGGTTAATGCTGATACTGTATGTTGTACACCAGGGATTCAACATATAACTGATGAGTCAAGTGTGTGTGGTGGGTTAGAATCAGATCGTTTCACGTATAGTTTATTAAAAACCCAGTTTCACATTATCTCAAGAGAGAATACAATCTGGATTGTAACTGACAAACGGATACTACAATGTAACTAATTCTGAGAGGAGCTAGATGCAACAACAGTATAGTGTGACCAAGTGTATTTCCCTTTACCACACTTGCAAGCACCTGTGTGGTTGTGTGAGAGAAAGGCAGACAATAGCCATGCCGTTTACTCTGGACCAATTAGTAGAGGGTGTTTCAGAGCGAATCCAGGATGTGAAAGTTCCTCTGTTGAGGATTCAGAGAGGAGTCTTTCCACAGCCTCCACTACATTTGTAAAAACAACATTCACTAGACATAAAAAGCTACATATAAGTAAAGATGGTCTAAATGAGTCACCATCACCATAACAGTCTGGCGGCAGACTGTCAAGCTTCCAGTGTAAAATGTAATCAGAATGGATTCTGGCTGGGTTTAAAAGCTTTGCTTCTTGCATTCCTGACATGACATCCACATTTGAGCTCTTCATATCCAAATCCATAGAGAAAATCATTCTGGACGGAACCAATGAGGCAACCTGCCAACCTGAAAACACTCTTTGGCAGATTGATCCGATGTCAGGTAGAGGGGCTCGTCAAAAACACTCATCGTCATCTGGACATCCACTTTTTAACATCAGCTGCTAAAAATCTGTTTGGTTGCAACCTCGCCCCATTTGTAACATCATGCACCTCATGCACATGATTTCCCCTTTGCAAACCTTTGAGGAACATGTTTTCATATATCTGTAATCTAGCATATATATATGTACACCTTTGTGTGTGTGTGTGTGTGTGTCAGTGTGTTTAATTGTCACGTGTTTATCCTCAACTGTGTCCAACTCTTTTTTCAAATGGTCATTATTTCTACTTATTTCCCTCCTTCAATGTGCTGTGATTTACAGCAACAAACAAACCACTGTAAATTAAGGCCTTCCTCCCTGTCTTCATTTGACTTTTCCCATCCATCTTTCTTTGCATTTTCAGCCTTCCCCACTTTAAGCACGCGCCTTAACATTAATTTTAGCTCTCCTGGACCTGTATAACAATACATGATGGTCTTGTTTGTTGTTTCTTTCTCGCTTTCTTTGACTTGATTTGGAAGAAACAGACAATAAATCTGCAATAAAACCATGCTTTCCCCCACTGTTTCTCCATTTAATAATGTTTCTGATCTGCCTCTTTACTTTACTTCTGGTTGAACTTCACCTTTAAGACAATAAAGTCATGGCTCCAATTGTGTTTCCTCATAAAGTTGCTGCTGAGAGATTTCCTTCTTTTAACATCTGTCAAAGGACCCCAGCAACCCTCAGGCAGCCAGCAGCCAATATGAATGGAGACTAATACAGGGGCATGGTCTGAAATAGCCCACCGTGTATTACAGCCCGGAGAGGGGTACTCAGCCACATGCACACTCACAGAATAGAACACTGGATTCAACCTCACACACACACCAACAAAGATAGACAGAGGTATTAGAGCCCTAGGAGAAGCTCGTGCTCTCTCCAACCTCATTACAGCCACAGGCCACAGGTGGATATGGTGTCTCTTATATCCGCAGGGACAGAAAGGCCTAAGAATGTGTCTCAGAGAGAGAGAGAGAGAGAGAGAGAGAGAGAGAGAGAGAGAGAGAGAGAGAGAGAGAGAGAGAGAGAGAGAGAGAGAGAGAGAGAGAGAGAGAGAGAGAGAGAGAGAGAATTACAAATGTGGTACCATCATTCCTATAACCTGCAAGTAAGTAAAATAATTCTGGAGAATCTTCAAACCGCACGATGCCTACCCATCTCAGCACCTTGTTGACATTCTTTATATGACGGCTGTATGTCGACCTCAGCTATTTCATTCTCTTTCATTTCTTTCTATGCACTCCACCTTCCTCCTCTTCTCTTAAGTTTGTTTAAGCTGACTCAGGGTCACTTCAATTTAGCGTTTTGGCCCTGGGCATCTCAGAGCTACTCTGCTAAGGTAAATCGAGCCAGTGCTACTACCTCCATAAAAGGGTGTGTGTGTGTGTGTGTGCATGTGGCCGATATTTATTAAGTTATATTAAAGTTGGTGGTCGGCAGCCAAATAGAAGTCAAAAGTCAAATGCTCTTTGTTTGAGTTGTGAGTGAGAATATATGTGCACTATATGGATATATTGGATGGACAGGGAGGGAGAGAGAGAAAGGATGTGTGTGTGTGTGTGTGTGTGTGCGCGCGCGTGCGTGCGTGCGTGCGTGTGTGTGTGTAAGAAAGAGGAAAAGGGGCAGGCTACAATCTCAGCCCAACTCAGCCTCTCGGCACTTGATTAAGTGCCCACTTAGCTTGTACTTTGAAAAGTGGACACTTGTGCTGCCGTCATGGTTGGCTATCCATGAGAATTGAGACAAGGTGGGCTTAAAATCTCTATTTCAGCAACCTTCCAAATTTGTAACTGTTGCTAAACAACACTGTTTGTATGAGCAAGTGGTGTTGCTAGGTTACAGCGTTAACAGCAGAAGTCAATGGCTCAGCTTCCTGTGGACCATTTAGCCATTTTCAGTTGAAATGCACATTCTTATCCTCACCTGACAAAGAAGTCATCAGTTGTGCAAAGCAGTTCGGCAGTTAAGTTGATCTGAGACTCAACCAGAAAGAAAGGAAAAAAACAATCAGAGATAAGCAGACCGTAAATAATGTTTTTTTTCTTGTTTTGCCTTTCTTGACTCCGATTCACTTCAATGATGAAAATGCTTTTCAGCTCAAACAACACCATCACTGTCTCCTTCTCTTTCTTTCCCTGAGAACACTGATACGGTTCTCTAGTTCCCAATCAAATGCTCACTTCATTAGCCCTCTTCTCTCCTCATTGGCCCTTGAAAGAGAAGGGCAGAGATGCACACAGTCGGATGGGAAAATACACGCACAAAATACATACACACACCTATTGCCCAGTCAACCCCCAAATGCGCACACATACATACATACACACACACACACACACACACACACACACACACACACACACACACACACACACACACACACACACACACACACACACACACACACACACACACACACACACACACACACACAGAGTGATTCTGACTTTAAATAATGAGTGAGCTGTCACATCCGATCAGTGTCTGTGCCACAGCATGGCCTGGTGGTCAGCAGGATGGATGGGAGTAACCGCTTGTGGCTGACACCCTCTGGACACATAGGGAAGGAGGAGGAGAGGGTGGCAGGGGGAGGAGATGAGGTGGGGTGGTGTCTGGAGAGAGAGAGAGAGAAAGGGGGGGGTAGAGAGAGAGTGATAGAAATGGACAGAGCTGGAGTCTGCTGTTCTGTTGAGAAATGACTGAGGTATATGAGGAGAAGTGAAGACAGGATAGTGGAGGAGAAGAAAGAAGAGAAGCTAAAACAAGGGAAATGAAATGTAAAGACGAGGAAGGGATAACACAAGACGACCGAGATTAGAAAAGAGGGGGAGAGAAGCGAATAAGAAAGAGGAGATGAAGACAAAAAAAGGAAAGAAAGCAAAGCCTTTAAGCAAAAGGAAAAGGAAATTAAAGGATAAACAAGAGAAAATAGCATATGAGAGTAGTGGGGGAGAATAAGATTGGAAAGGAAAGAACAGGAAAGGATACAAGAAAAATGAAGGGGAGAGACAGGAAAGGAAAGGAAAAAATAAGATAGGAAAGGACAGGATAAACAAGAGGAAAGAGAAGGAAATGAAAAAGGAAAGGAGAAACAAGAAGAAAGGACAGTAGAAAACAAGGACAGGGAGAAGGAGAACAGAAAAAAATAAGACGTAAAGAACAGATTGGTGGAGAGGTGAGGCAAATAGAGGGAAGATGGTGGTAAAAGCTAATTCCACCCTAATAATGGCGTGAAGCAATCCCCTCGAGACAATGGAAGGAGACGAGATAGAGGATGGGAACACAGAGGTAGTATATCTGGCTGTTTGTCCGGCAGAGGTCAGAAATCATTACTGTCAGTGCAGCCTACTGAGGCCCCAAATTTCCCTTTGTCTCTTTCTCTTTCCCCAGTCTGTCCACCGCTCCCTCTACTGTATTTTTGTGCTGATAATGAAGACTGACAAAAGAATAAGTAGGTGAATTACAATGTGACTTAATTAATTAATTTCCATTAATTCATAATACACCTCAGTTGATCCACTTACAGACTGTGCCATCTCCTTCAGTCAAACTATTAAATGAGGTATCATGAGTTATACTTGTGTTGCTAATACCCAAGTAAATATATTCCCTTATAGTTCTTAACTGCGTCTCCTTGTCCCTAGCGTAACCCTTTCCCTACACAGCCTCCAGTTCAAGCGCCCCCCCCCTCACACACACACAAGCTAGCTAAACCCATCATCTTTATTCAATATGGCCCCTGGTATGCATTTTAAGTTGACTTAACTTGTCAGAAAACTTCAATTTTTTGGATTGTTGAGTCTTGCTCTCTCTCTTGCTGCAAGTCTCTCTTTCTTTATCTAATGCCCACCCCCACATTTCATACAAACCAACACACACACACACACACACACACACACACACACACATACATACACACACACGCTTAATGCTTGGCTCCATGAAGAACATCTGAATAACTACGGTAATATTGAGCCATGTCAATTTGTCAGGCAAATCAATCTCCATAAATTCAACAGAGATATAGGAATTACCCATATCTACCTAAATACAAGACAGACATACCCACACACACATACATGCAGGTACATCTATCCCAGTTACCCCAGGGGGCTGTGAGATGCTGCCAATAATAGGAAATGGACGACACCGTTTTCTCCAATAAAATCACAAATAAGCATATTCCCTTGACAGTCTGGATGTGCTCTGAGAGAGATGTTCCGCAATATTACTATGTCTGTGTGCATGCACTATGTGTGTGTGTGTTTAACCATAAATAAATTTAGGCTCATGGATGGATGGGGGATCTCCACGGTGATTTGTTTGCTTGGATTAAATGTCAGTTTTGGAAATGTGTTGTTATCCCTTATCCCTGAACTCGGAGAGAGGGGGGGAAAGAGAGAGAGAGAGAGAGAGAGAGAGAGAGAGAGAGAGAGAGAGAGAGAGAGAGAGAGAGAGAGAGAGAGAGAGAGAGAGAGAGAGAGAGAGAGAGAGAGAGAGAGAGAGAGACTTCACTGAATGACAGCAATCATTTGCAAAAGAAAAAGTAGAAATAACAGCATTTAGGTTACAATAATTCACTAGGAATATATGCTTGCACAAGTTTGAAAAGATCTGCCTTCCACTGAATGCTTTCTTGTTGACAATTTCAACACAGTAGTTAAGCTGAAGAGTGGTGATCGGATTAGTTATCATTTAGC